>VWZZ01006915.1:1258240-1296842 GCA_013399095.1 Psophia crepitans | reverse complement strand
GGGGGGGGGAGAAAAAAGGTGCTATTTATTAGAAGATGATTTGCTACCAACTGACTGTGATTCCTGTTGACACAGTCTGGAGTCCTTCAGATAAAAACAGCCACCCCTGCTCCCCCCCGCACCGCAGGAGCATGTTCACATATCCGACAGCGCTCTGCTCGCGCTCAAACCATTCTGTACCAGTCTGCAACCATTACCGGGGTTACATCTGCAGAGTAACAGGCGGTTCCAGAGGGGCAGAGTTGTGCGAGCGAGACACACGTTTAATGCACCGCTAACATGTTGTTAGCCTGCAGCACACCACTTGCCATGGGTTTCCTGTGCGACTGCAGGCAACTTTAAAAACGTTGCCATGGCAACAGCGCACCCTATGATGTCGAGGAGTAGCTATTGCAGAGACTGACTATGTGCATTATCTTCCCCCCAAAGCCTACACTAGTTTACCTGTAGGTAAGGCGGCAGAGCTTGTATTTCATCAGTCGCAAGTAAAAATGGCTGACAAGAAGTTTAAAACAAGGCTCTCCCGCAAAGGTGCTGCGGAAATGCCTGGGGGTGGGGGAACGCACTAGACCAAATCTGTAAACAGAAGTCAAGCTGCATTTTGGGAATCAAAACAATATGGTGAGGAAAAAAAATAATCTGCAACTAAGACTAAGAAACTTAAAACCACAGTAACAGCGTAGTCCCTGGACCATGCTCACCACCTGACTTGCTGCTGCGACTAGGTACTAAAAATGAGGAAGGTAAGGATGGCAGGTAGGATGTCTAATTTGGGCAAGGAAAGGGGACAGTGCTCTGCCATGAGAGTGGGAAGAAGAAAAGCAGCAAGAGATCAGACATTTTAGGCTTGATGAGACAACCAGCATAACAGGGCAAAAATACGTTGAATTGAATTTCCTTCTACTAGCGACATTACTGAGGTTCTCCGATGAGAATGACTGAATCCCTGTGGAAGTCTTCTCGCTATTACAGCAACTCTGAAGCCACTATGGCAAGGAAAAAATATTAAAAAATAGAAACAAAATTATGTGATGTTTTGGGTTTTTTTTCTTCCCCACCTTGTACTAAGACCGTATCCTACGCAGGGTTTCCATTTAGTACACCCAAAAAGTCAAATACATTATATTCCAACACACGGAAGCGTTCTAATTTCCTTATATCTCTTGTACACTCAGCAGTGTTTAAAGCAAGCATAACTATTATTTGTCATGGCAGAACAGCGTACCACAACCCTCTCATAAGCGAGAGGAGTTGTTTGTAGTTACTCAAATTTAGAATAGTAGCTCAGGAGAGAGAGAAAAAGCACCCTCCAACCTGTAACATTGCCTTTGCCCCCCTTTGATAGCGAAAGGCTGCAGAGTGCCAGAGACCCCACCTGATCGATGGCAAGCCATGCACGGCGGAAGCACCACACTACCAGTCAACTGACTGGGTATCATGGGGTGAGAACAGATAGTTTTGAGAGTGCCAAAATCCGGGGAGGACTTTAATTCAGTGAGAAGCACTGGTACAGCAGCTGACCAAAAGAACAATTCAGAAAGTAATGGCCTTGTGATAGCAAAAAGAACCCCACAGCAAAGAAGAAAACCCTAAAGGACCCAGCAATACCCTTTCATTGCATCATTTTCCACATGCACAGAGGGAAACTTGATCGACTGCCTTTATAAGCTTTCTTCTAGCAAACCAGCGCTGGTCTAAGGGACAGCAAACCTGCTGTGAGTTCTCAGCTACACTTCTGAGAACTGGACTTTTCAAAAGCACCTTTGGGAAAAGGATGCCCCTATTTTCCCTCCCCAAGCATTAAACAGAATAAAGCTATATGGAAAATACTTCAAGAAGAAGAAACACACAAAAAAAGGTACTTTCTCAGTTGGGTTTTTTTTTATCACTTGCAAGTAACATCTCACTTGCTGTATCCATACTCAACATGCAGAATTCCTTCTCTAGAACGTGCTTTAAGAACACAGTACCTCTGCCAAAAAAGAAGGTTGCAAGATAGAAACCAATCTCAAGTTAGGCACAGTTAGAGCACAAAGCAACAGCTACAGCAGCTGAACAAACCTCAAGTGGACAGCGAGTAAATACAGTGTAATTTACTCCTTCCCTTTCATGGTTACATGGCTGGGACAAAGGTTCTGAAGAGGTAACATGTACAAGTCCTGACAACTGGGCCCTGCTGAGTGTAACTGGCTTTTCTAAAGATCACACAGCAGTCAACATTTTATCAGCACTCCACAAACAAGTTAAGGTTTGGCTGCAACTGAAGGTCTCTCTCCCTTTAGCATATTCTCAGATAATAGAACAAATGTCAAATCAGTACAAGATGGCA
The DNA here is from genome assembly GCA_013399095.1 of Psophia crepitans. NCBI lineage: Eukaryota > Metazoa > Chordata > Aves > Gruiformes > Psophiidae > Psophia > Psophia crepitans. The sequence continues at coordinate 1,294,513 of VWZZ01006915.1, read as the reverse complement.
TATTTACAAAATTGTACCCTGTTTTGCATAACCTAATGATGCAGCAGTTCTTAAGGACTGAACATTTCAAATCTGCTAGAAAAAGATTGCCAAATCTATGACTGTTTCAAACACTTGCCAAAAGCATATCAAATTCAGAGTGAACTGGAAAATAATCTTCTCACAAGTTGAACAGTCTCTTTGGTATGCTTTACATGGCTACTGCATCTGACCTCTAGAGCTCTGCCCTGATTTAGGCTCAAGTCTTTTACATCAGAGACATTTCTTCCTGGGCAGACAACTTCTCTGCCATCCAGCCTAGGGTCCCTCCACAATTAATTATACTGAGGGCCCCACCCATGCTTGCTCCTTTCTTGTACAAAGATCTGATTTTTAATAGTTCACAACTACCTTAAAGGCATTGATTGCACCTAATAAGCCTACTTAAAGGAGTGCGAGTCATCCCTCAGGCTTGACTCTTGACAAAGACTATTTAACATCTCAGATTCTCTTCCTTCAGTAAACGTGGGACCTAACATTACAGCAAGGCAAAGGTAGGCTGCACCCCTCTTACAACAGCTGGTTCCTTGAGATATGATACATTCACAGTCATTAACGATACTCGGCGCATTAGGAAGGCACCGAGCAGCACGCCTCTTCTCTGCGCAACTGCGTACACAGATCCTTTTCTTTAAAATCAGGGCGCACCGTACAGTTTATGCCACCTTTCACTTTTCCAGTCAGCTTTACAGTGGGTGCAGTAGGGTAGAGAATATACGATGCACCGTGCAAACCTGATGGAGTTAACAGTTCAAAAATGCTTAAACAGCTTCAGCTAGGAGAGCTTTCAGTACATGTTTTGCATTTACTTGCTAAAAACCATTCAGTTCAGAGAACAGCTCTCACCAGCGACAAGGGGCTATTGGGACTGGGACACCGAACAAAAGGGCTGTAAGCCAGGAACATGCTGGGCTGGAGTCAGTGCGGGTCTTCAGCAACAACTAAATGCCACAGCCCTTCCACTGATGCTACATGAAAAGCAACAATCTCACTTCTTGAGCTACATGTGTGTGTCCCCCCCAGGTTTATGTGAAAAAGTAAATTCCAAGCAATACATTATCTGGGGCTTTTAACAACAAACGAGGACTGAAGTTGCATTTTCCTAGCTCTAGAAGCAGCAGCGAAGTGTGACAATCTGATCTGTGCAATTGCCCCTCCTCCATGGAGCCACCATTCTCCCCAATTAGTCCTCTGAGTAACACATTTGAAACCTTTAGCTCTTTGGTACTGGCAGTTTCAACGTGGCCATTGCCAGCAATGGATCCTATGCCAAGAAAATCCGACTCCTGGCTTGAAAGGATTAAACAGTCCTCTGTTGCCATCTGTGCCGTGAAGCTGGTGAATGACTTTGTGCACCCAGAGCGTTAACGTTCGTTCTGCACGACGACAGTAACTTCTATTTACATTGCTACCTCACAGACCTCCTACTGTTCCCACTGCCTTAAAGAAACACACGCGGAGGGCAGCAGGCAGGCGGCTGGTCAGTGCCCGGTGGGCCCGAGCAGCTCCCTGGTGAGAAGGGGCAGACGCAGTACCACATCTTCCAGCACTCACTGCCATTGTTCTCAATTTTGACCAGAATGTCTTGATAGAGCAGTTGACAAAACTAGACTGTAGTGATACGCCAAAACAGATGTTTCAGTCCATATAGGTATGTATTTACATGTTTTACCATACTTTTAAACCAATGCAACAACCTCCACCCTTTTTTCCCCCCCCATGACACTTATTTTTTTCATGCATCAAGACAATCAATGCTCTGCTGTCCTCTCTCCAGCCTATTTACCAACCCAAACACAGAGAATGCCCCATCTCTCTTCTTCCAACATCCACGTTTTGTTCCAAAATTGGCATTCCTGAACGCCTCTGTGAAACACCCCGATAACCAGGGCACAAAGTATTCTCAGATCCCTCTCAGTCCTGCAATAGCATTTCCACCCAGATAGTATTTCCAATAGTATTTCCACCTAGATCTGAAATGTAACAAAACCTTACAGGGGCCTCCGGCTGCTCTGCCCCACGCCCAGCTACCTGTGGCTTCAAAAAGCGCCCCACGCAACAAAAAGCAGCTGGCACACAGAAGAGCAAGTCAAACAATTCACCATGCCAAAGAGAGGACAAGCAATCTACAGGCATTTTGCTCCCATTAGAACACCTGGAAATCCCCTCACTTCTGGGCAGTCATTTCAGAACAAAGCTTGGACACCCCGTGTTAGTGGAGACAGGGCCAAAACCCAGGCCCCCACGCTGCTGGCTCTCAGCTGTTCGATAGGATCACAGTACAGAAGGAGTTGTCTTCCTAATATTCAAGAGATTTTGCTTTCCCTGAAAAAAGTTTGGTGATTCCTAAAGCAAGAAAGTTCGCCCAACACCCATTTTTTTAAAAAATACATTTTAAAAGGAACTGGAGTACATTTGTTTTGGTGGAAATGTTGCTTAAGATACAGCATAGTTTGCCCACGAGCATATTAAATTTTAAAACAAATTTGTTTCTTGGTGATTAAAATAAACCAGTTTTTGCAGCTTGTTTTACAGTCCAAATGGAACTGAATGTAAAAAACCCAAGAAACCCCAAGACAGCAACCAACCAACAGAAAACCCACACTGTACAGCAAGGAGTAACCCCTGATGCAAATACAGGCATGTGAGACTACAGCCTCTAAAAGCACAATGCAACAGTTACAGCTGGAAAGAACAAACGTATTTCTTCCCATGGGGAAGGAACAAGGCTGCATAGAGAAAAATAAGAGTAGTTTAGAAAAGAAACAACACAGTTAAAAAAAACTAAGGTGATTTCTTTCTTACGTTATAGTTTTTCAGATTATCACTTTCTGTAGGAAGACCCATGTATCGCTCCGTGTATATTGAATCTGTAATTAAGAAAAACAAAACCAGAATATGTTACTTAATTTTCTGGCAGTCTGTCTACCAGAAATTTTACCCTCTGATACATACAATAAGAACACATACTGAAAATTTAAAAATAATAATAAAAAAATAAATATAAAAACAGGTTTTCCACAATGAGGCATGTAGGTAACCATCATTATTCAGAATATTTAATCTTGTTGCCATGGACACCTGAATGCTGAATATTAATAAAGTACTTTGTGTCAGTGTTACCTTATTGTTATTCTCTCAGTAATCCTAAGAAAATTACTGAAAACCTTGCAGTAAATGACTAGCATTTGAAAAAAAGCCTTAGATATTTTACCTAAATATTTACTACTAAAAAAAAATAAAAATCTATAAACCAAAAATGTAGCGGTAGATCAGGACTCAGCTTGGCTTTAGTCAGAATTAAGTATCTCTGATCTTCCACAGATTTTTCAGCATGGTATCATACTACTTTTTTTTTCAGATTTGCTGCTTTATTTTAAGCCATACGAATCAGTGCTCCGTTCCCACATTCTAACGTCCATTCGACTTTTCATCAGCGCTGTCACATTGTTTGGGGTTTTTTCCATGTTGAATATGTATGCCTCCATAACCCCTTCCTTTATCTAATCAACTAAAAGTGTAATTTTAGAGATCCTGATCATCATCAAATAAAATATTTCCTGCCATACTGTAATATTCATGGCCAAACATTATGAAAACATCCCTATGTCCTCAGCGGACTACGGCTAATACCTGGCAGTATGACTTGATCGGCTCAATTAGCCAGAGCACATAATACGCTATTATACAGCCTCCGTGCTGGGTGCAGAATGATAAATTACGCCTTACTTAGCAGAGGTTTGCCAGGAAAGGCTTTCCTTTGAATGTTTTAGGACAAATCCAAACCAAAAAAAAAAAAAAAAAAGTCAAAATGTGGTCACATTATACCAGCACACATTATATTTTTAACTACAGATAACTTTTTTCATCTGGGAGGAGGGCCTCTATACCTGTATTATAGCCTCATGCAACTACAACCTTACACACTATAAGCTTGAAGCATGTACAGACTTGTCCACTTGTTCAGGTTTTCCTTACATCAAGCTATTCTTACAGTCTGTTCTTACAAGCGAAGCAGCACTGTGAAGAAGCAAAGTCTGAGAGCAATGGATTTCTGACACACAATACTGGTCTTGGAACACGTGGCAGCTTCGGAAAGCAAACACAGACGCGTTACAGTAATACTACAAATATTATAATAATTTAACCTTCATTAAATGTTAAAGAGACTACTTGGAATTGTGGATCTGATTTTTTTTAAAATGGGAAATAAAATGTAAGGAATTGGTTTAATTCTGAAATGCAATACCTATGAGTTCATAAAAACAGACCAAGTGGCATTTACATGGCATCTAGTAGATAATCAAAGTTCTGCACTGTGAATCAACACTTTGCAGCATGTGCACTGCAAGACATATGGGAATCCTTGTAACGAGGAAGCCATCACATACCATAATATTGCCAACGTGACACGGGGGCAACCGCTATTCCACACTTGAACACGCCGCTTCCAGAGCCAAGCACCATGGAGGTCACATATCCCCCATAAGACTGAGAAGAAAACATTGCTGTTATTTTAGTCGGGAAGAAAAGGATGGGGCCCATCTGCTGAACGGTTCATCAGACATTTATAGGCTCAGCGTTTTTCATATTAATGAACTCCACTCTGAATTTGGGTCAGCTCTCACCCAGCCTGCTCAGTGGGGGAAAACAGGCATCAAACAGCGCATGGCGGCTGTGGCGCCGGTGAATGAGATCTTGCTGGGTAAAAGGGGCGCAAACGCCGCTGAACTGTGACTCAGCGAGGGATGACAGCATTTGGCAGCGCCGTAGGCAGCAGCGAAAGACAGGAAACAAGACACTGCTGAACCGCTGCGTCCCTCTCCGTGCTGGGGGAGTGGGTGGAAGCAGAGCTCGGGCCCACAATGTGCCTGATGAGTAGTTGCACCAGGGCATCTGAAAATTTACAACTCCCTCAGAGCAGGCCTACGGCAGCTCACTTGCTAACTCTCCTCCAAAGCGTCAAGAGCAAGACTGTGACTGGGGAGCGAAGGATCTTCTGCTGAGTCTGTGGGAGGAACTGTGCAGAAACATACTCCTTGCTATCCACAGAAAATTCACTCACAGGCTAGCCTGATACGCAGATGAGTAAGTATCTGACACACTTGAGCATCCAGGCAGCGAGATACCTAAACAATGTCACCGACCGCCCAAGTGACTGCCCTCACTATAGTTTGAAGGGGTCGTGCAGGAAAGCGTGCCCACCCACATTCAAAAAGAAGAGCAATTTTTGGATCTCGTTCCTGTCTTGAAACCAGACTACAGGCAAATGGAACCGTATCTTAGTTCAAAGTAAATGTTTGCTCCAACTTTAATACTTAGGTCCTCCCAATGAGATCAGCAAAGTAATGTATGCACTTAGTAATTAAACCCAGATATAAGTATGTTGCCTAACCTGGCCACAGCAAAGATATTCGTGCTGAACCTATGGTAAACAAAATTAATGTACGCAGTGACGGGCTGACGATGAGACACTGACAGTCTGAAAACCCAAGAGACAAAGAAAAGCTGTTTGCCCACAGGTTCAGTATCCAGGATGCGTAACTCAGCCTAGCTCCAAAGAGGATTGCTCTTCAACTGTTCATCCCAAGGCTCATAAGGAGTACGATGGGAATGCATTAAGTCCTCCATTTCTGCAGAAAGAATTTCGTTCCCACTGAAGTTAATCCTGCTGCGCTTGACTTCATACAACAGAGGTATTTATCCCCATAAGAATAGAATAGAATAGAATAGAATCATTAAGGTTGGAAGTGACCTCAAGGATCATCTAGTCCAACCATCCCCCCCCCACCTATTACCCACTAAACCACGTCCCTAAGTACCACATCTAACCTTTCCTTAAACACCCTCAGGGATGGTGACTCCACCACCTCCCTGGGCAACCCGTTCCAGTGCCCGACCACCCTTTCCGAGAAGAAGAAAAACTACTACAGATGCCATCATGATCATCATCATTTTTCCATCAAGCAATTTACTCACTGCTGCCTGTCAGTTAGCAATTTAATTCAAAATCCTGCATGCAGTCTTGCATATGCTTAAACAGAGCATGCAAGACACTCCTGTGACACCAGAAAAAGCAGTGAAACGCCAGCGTGGGGCAGAGAAATGTTCAGTTCGAATCAAATATCACTAACAATACATACACACTTAGCCTTGCAGCTGAGGGGTATGTATACACTACTAAACACTCCCTTCTACTGTGAAAGTTTCTAGACACACGAAGTCATAGAAATATGACCTCTGGTTGGAAGTTCTGCTGAAATAAAACACAGCCAAGCACAACAGTATAGCAGATTGAGATATTTTCAGGCTTCTAGGAAAAACATGACAATGATGCCATGCAGCTGGTTCACATGCAATTTTACATCTTTTTTAAAAAAAATTAGAGTCATCCAACTAATAGAGACACTAACGAACATATACTTAGATATTTTTTTTTCAATATTGGTTCATCCTGTAGACAGGAACTTGGCAGTACCCCTTTAAATTGTTTTTAATCCCTCTAGTAGTCCTAATTTCCGTTTGAAAGGCTCCTGAAGGCTTGCAAAGGGACAGTGTACACAGGCACTTGTAAGATGTACTTCATCAGGTCAGTTACTGTGTAGTTCAGGTCAGTTCTGTGCCATGAGCCCAGAGGTGCCTCACACCAAGTGCTCCAGCACACACAGCAGCACAACAAACAGTTACTACAGTTAAATAATAAGCCAGCCAAACTTATTTCAGTACTTACCCAGCCCCAAATAGCTATTCTGTCCTTATCAACAAAGCTCATTTCAGAAAATTTCCTGGAAGCAAACAGAAAAATTAAATGCTTAATGGATTGCAGGTGCCTGCCATTATACAGACCTGCCTATTTTCCATCACATCTGCCTCCTTCTATTGTACAAATAAGCATTTTCCACTTCATCACAGTCATTGCTTATGAAAACATACAATACTTCAGGCATGTGTATATTTCAGAAATTAAAAAAAAATCTGTGCATGTGAAACAACAAAACCTGGATGCTCTGTGAAAGCCCTCATACCACACTCACTGACATTTGCATTGGATTGGATTAGACTTCCACACCTGTAATGCCTTTTTTTTTTTAAAAAAAAAAAAAAAAGAGGAGCATCACTCAAATTGCAGCAGTAACACCTGTAAATCTAGTCAGGGTTTAAAAAAAAAAAAAAAAAAAAAGATTGTGAAAGGCTATTTAACATTTTAAAATCCCAAAAAGAAAACCCCATAAGATGACTTATTTGTGATTCTGACAGATTCATACTAACATCGTTCAGTTTAGCAAGGTTCTACAAGCATAAACCAAGTGACTAAGATGAACTATGATGCAGAGGCTAAGTAGCTCATACAAATAACTTTGTCACAATAGAAACCTGCAAAAAGCTTGGAGTAAAACTTCCAGCTCCAAGTTCCACGGTAGAATGCTCTTCAACTAATGTGACCGCTATCATCTCTACAAAGGCAGGGATATGGTAAATTTCTTAGTACAGCATTAACTCGTCTCTCTTTTTAAGCATAAAATGATGGCTGGCCCATAAATGACACACTTCAGCATACAGTGTAGAATTTAGTTATTGTTGCCAGTGATTTTGAGATGACCATTCGAATCCTTCACCTTTTTTTCCACCCACACGTTAAGCACAGAAAAGAAGCAGCAGGTGTTGACCATTTCACTGTAGCTCACCTGGCTGCTGCTATCTGATCTTCCACTTCATAGGTTCCCAGCCTTCGGTTTATTGCATGCATAATTTCATCCCCTTGGTATCCACTTCCTCTGCCATCGAAGCTGGCCACAATGATCTGCTCGGTGCTTGCCAGGTAAGTAGCCCAGCTGATCCGGAAGACATAATCTACTTTCTGACTGCAGGGCCCTGCATACCTGTGTGAAAAGTGCCACAGAATTCAGGCATTTACCCTCCGCGTATTCTTGCATCAAGCATTTGAAACACAATTACTGCTGACAATTTTCAGCCCCTGCAGAAGGGTAAACTTTTAAATTAAGATGAGCAAACAAGAAAAGCATCACTGGCTGACTCCAAACTGCTGCTTTCCCTGGACACTAAAAGCAATACGCTTTTTTAAAACATCAGCTGTTAATGGAGAAAGCAGACTGAGTTTCATTTGTTTTATTGCTTTCAGCTGTAATAAAATCTTTCATTATTTTGACTTTAAGCAGCTTATCAGAAATCCAAATGGAATTCTTTTTTGTGTTGGCATATCTAGTCATCTGAGTTTCAGAGTGATGCTCTTTAACTATTTCTGTTGCGTTTACCCATGATTTGTTTGGTTAAAGTCCAAAATCAACAAATAGCCTTCATCTGGGAAAATGAAAAGATCTTTTTCTGCACTTCTAGTGTCTCATCAGTGTTCCCTACAGTCTAAACTATTGCTTATGCAGGCTGAGAGAAAGGAAGCAGAACTGTAATTCTAACTCTTATTTTAAAATACTTGGAAGCACTTGAGCACTATGAAATCACACTCTGAGTGCCTGGATAGTAAAATTCTGTTTGCAGTGCACTTCTCTAGCCACTGTTCAATAGAGTCAGAAATGGAAGTGGGTTAGAGACCCATTAAGAGCCCCTTTTCCCCCAGTTTTAGAAGCAAAGAACAAACTACTAGGTAGGAATTCTCTGTATCAAGCTTTGTTTCTATATGCTATGGATTCCGACACTTCCAAAGGAATTTCCGGTATCAAGATGACCATGAGGCACTGGTGACGCTGACAGAGGGCCAAGTAAGTCAATAAAAACAGAATCAAAACCAAAATAAGTCTTAAGAAGCAAAGAGCACTGACTGCTCATTAAAGTGTTCAATGGGCATATCAAAAAGTATTACAGTGCTACCAAATTATGTTATATAAATATGTATCTAACAATTGAAGCTAGTTTTGTTGTGGAGTCAGCTTTCTGTAAAAAAAAAATAAAAATTTAACATTTCTATTTTAATTATTAGCTAAATTGCAGTAATTTCCCGTTAGAAGAAACAGCACGTGGTCGTGGTCTTGAATTTATGAAAGAACAGCAAATGCAATCCTGACCTCAGGGTGCAGTTTGCCAACACCAGCTGACAGTTAAATATCACAGAGAAAATGCAACGTCACACTTACTACTTCAGCTTTAGGATACAAAGCTTATTCAAGGTTTCATTCTGGAATGTAATTTCACTGGATATGAAACTAATGAACTCCGAGAGCAAAGAATGAGGTAAGCTAATGCTAACATCCTGGCTTTTCAGTCAGATACATTCTGTATCTGCCACCAGAAAAATGCGTGCTTCTGAAGCATTACATCATCTTACAGTACAGGAATCTATCACAAATTGGGATACACCTCCTTTTTTTCATTCATTCTTAAAACTACTTCAAGAAGCAATTATAAAACATGCCAGTTCTGTGTTTCCTGATCTTATTAAGAGTATTTAAAGTAGATTAAAGTGATTATTAGCACAACATTGCCATGTAACTTGAAGACTTACACATCAAGGAGCAGAGGGTACTTCTTTGATGAATCAAAATGGGGAGGCAGTATCATTTGATACCACAGGTCTAAAAGTGAAAAAAGTTTCACTTATGTCAGTTCTCCAGTGAAGTAATTTAACATGCATTGCAATTCATACAAAAGCACATTTGAGTCACATCCTAAAAACTAAAAAGTAGTTTCATCTGAACTGTCCTAATATATACAGGTAAAAGTTCCTAGCTAATCTAATAATTTTAATTAAGTGTTTTACAGTTAAGTTAGTGGAAATCTGGAACCGAAATGCTGCTATTATTATTATTATTATTATTATTATTATTATTATTATTATTATTATTTTGGGGGCTTAACATGCTGTCTTGTAACATCATCTACCCTATAAGCTTACATGTAAAACTTGGAAGGTCGCTACAGTGGTAAATCTGACACTAGCTCAAAAATGCTTCTCTACTGAAATTTCTCTCGCAATTTCTAAAAAGAAATTTTAAATATTTGAACCTGTCAGATAGGTTTTGCATGACAGTTTGTAAAGCATCCCAGAAACACATCCAAATATCTATTATTTCTCAAGCAACATTGATTCCGGTTCCATCCCCGTTCCTCTTTCCACCCAAGTTGGCTGAGAGGTAGCTGAACATTTTAAATGCACACCATGTAAGTTTTACAAACCAATTGGCTCGACTGTTTGCTCATGAATTTTAAAAGAACTGATGCTGATGCTGCAAAGGAAGCATGAAGCAATGCTGATGGACTTACAGAAATTTGTCCAGGTATGAATATGTGAGACATTAAGCCGCCAAAAAAAGTAACGATCTAAATTGAACATGTGAAAATACTAATTATTTTTTTTTCCCTCATCACCTGTGTACTCTATAGTCACAGGAGCAGATTTCTTCTTTGGTAACATAACAGTTTTGTGAGCAGATTTGGAACCTGAAGTAGGACTACATAAATAGATCTATTTCTCCTATTTGTGACATTAAAAATAGATTTCCCCTTACCCAAAAGCTTCTACCCCGAAGAGATGAAGTAAGAACAAAGAGGAATAAAAAGATGAATATACAACTGATAGCATGAAGTACATCTTTAAACTTCCATCTTGCCTGGAAGATTTCATCTTTAGCCCTAGTAAAAATGTGACAGAAATAAAAGACAGAAAACACAAAGATAAAGAGAGTTATTATATAAATAAGGTAACAGTAAAAGGAGGGAGGCATCAAAAAGAACAGTTAACAATGACTGACAGAACTCAATATAGTTTGTAAAATGTAATTCCATTAAGAATATTAGTTCATTTTATCAAGCGGAAGTTTGTGATGATGAGAAAAGCTAGTAGCAAAGGCTGGAGAGAGAACAGTTTAGACAGTTACCGGGCCTCCCACTGCTGGTCTGTCTGGTGTTCCTCAGCCTAGGAGCACACCAAGATAGCTTCTGTATCCAGACATACAAATTCAGAGGAGCACCACTAGCAAAGCATTAGCAGCTCGTTTTCTAGCATTTCGTTCTAGTCTGTATTCAAAGGTTTATGTCATTTTGGAGAGTGAATGTGCTTTTAAGAACATGACGGTTCAATCCAAATATCTCCCTACACAAACTCAATGGTGATCTTGTTGAAATGCAGTCTAAATGATTTTGCGAGCTTTTCCATTTAGACTCTGTGTCCCTTTTTTGATAATAACAGAACTTCTCCACCATCCCCACCTGCTAAAACAAACCAAAGGGACTCGTACCTGTAAATTAAGACCTACCTGAATTTATAATTTAATTTAAATTCAACAAGGCTTAGGAGCTTTGTGCCCCATCCCCCCCCCCCCATTCCTCTTATTTATTTAGTTAATGTGGCATTAGGGCCTTCTGTTTTTCAGGTAATTATTAAGGAAAAAGGGAGTTAAGCCACTTTATCATGAAAACATGAATCATAGAAATCACAGAACGGTTTGGGTTGGAAGGAACCTCAAAGCTCATCTAGTTCCAACCCCCCTGCCATGGGCAGGGACACCCTTCACTAGACCAGGTTGCCCAAAGCCCCATCCAACCTGGCCCTGAACACTTCCAGGGATGAGGCACCCACAGCTTCTCTGGGCAACCTGTCCCAGTGCTCACCACCCTCACAGTAAAGAATTTCTTCTTAACAACTAATCTAAATCCCCCCTCTTTTAGTTTAAACCCATTCCCCCTTGTCCTATCACTGCACTTCCTGATAAACAGCCCCTCGCCAGCTTTCCTGTAGGTCCCCTTTAGGTACTGGAAGGCCACGATTAGGTCTCCCCGGAGCCTTCTCTTCTCCAGGCTGAACAACTCCAACTCTCTCAGCCTGAAGATAACACACAATGGAAAAAGCGTATTTTAGGATAAGAATATTCTGTGATTTCGGAAGAGAAACAGAATGCGTGGATATGTAAAAAAAAATATATATCTTGTCTAAGTGCTGAATAACTGCAATAATCCCCACTGCACCCATCTTTTCTGTCATGCTTTTCAGCTGAAGACCTTGAAGCACTTGGTGAAAGGGGGAAAAAAAGGTAAAACATGGTTTTGAACTTACTGTATCCACCTACACTAATGGAGCCAATTTCTTTGGAAGGCATCTGAACATCTTTCAATGAATTTTCCAGTTCAGTGTTATTTTCCAAGTATCTGAGGACTAAATAAGTGTTAGTAAGAGTCAAAGATTAAATACATTATTTTCAAATGCACCACTTCAAAAATTCAATCCGAGATGATGCCAACCTACACTGTCTTAGTTTACCGCAGTTTTTGTTTTTCTTCTCAGATTCAATATTTACAATATAGTGTTCCTTCAGTAATATAGTAACCAGAAAGCCGGTTTCCACGTTTTTCATCTACATGCAATTTCAGAAAAACTGAACAATTATCCAGTAAATAAGTCATACATTACTCACTGTTTTCTAGCACCATGTAAAACAGTATTAAATAAACTATGAATAAACATATGCCAAGCTATATAATTTTTTCTTTTGGTTAACTATACCAATTATCTGAAATTAAATTTACCCTTTCTAACGGACATTTTAATTATTATACTAAGCAATGAGACCAAAATTAAAATAAATTTACAGCGCAATATTTCTATTTGAAGACAATTCTGTACCTTGATCATCACTGCTTCTGTGCAGAGTAGATACAGGCAGGCCAGGACCTGTTAACAGAGCACAAAACCTTCACGTTTCCGTGCTGGTAAAACAATTGGAAGTAGGTGAATCATAAGAGCTCAGAACTTGTTTCCCTCCAGTTTGCACAACTGAATTTTAAGTTAGGATGGCCCAAACTCAAGCCACAGGATCTGATAAAATATTCAGACTGTTGTGCAGGCAAACCACATGATTGTGAGGTACAAAACAATTAAACTTCCACTTGTTAGCAAAGTCTACCCATCGGTTGTGGACCATGGCTTGGAAATCAGTAAGCCTTGTGACAGAGACCACAGCAGTCATCTTCAATCATTTTTACAACCTGACAGAACAGTTCCCTCTCTGCTGTCTGTCCGTCCTCCTAGCCCACAGATCAAGGAAGATCTTGGCATCTTAAAAAACAACATACATTTCAATTTAAGAGAAATTTTGAAGAAAATTTTGTTTTCCCACCCACTGATTAATTTATCCCTTGTACTATCTAGCACAGGCACTTACAGGTCAGGAGACAGACTACAGTCCCACTCCTTCACTTATGATTATGTTCACTGGATTTTTTTGAACAGCACTACCTATCTTCATTTTATTCACACACACAGAGCACTTCTCTTTACCCAGCCTATTGCTCGCCTTGCTCTGAGGGCCTCCAAATTCCTTCCACAGACAGAGCTCCCCGTGCAGCTCTTGAGGAGATGCACAGCAGACAGGAGTGCTCTGCACCTCTTTCAGGTCCACTGGTAGATAGAACGATCAAATTTTATCCCTGTAATTTTTGTCAGGGTGCTTTTGAGCCTAGAAGAGACTATGTTCTACCACTGCCAATGCATTTATCCAAGGATATCAACACATATCATTGTTACACAGTGCGTATCAAGATCTTGACGAAGTGAACTTCCCCACCCAACTAATCAGTGAGTCACGTTCATGTCAATTAATTCCGGATATACTCACCACGACAATCTAGCTGATAATACTGTGCGTCTTTGCTGAAGGACACAGAATAATACTGGCATCTTTCTCTATTCAGATCACAGCTAACACATTTAGTAGAATTTGGACTGCTTTCCAAGAGCACTCTGCAAAGTAGACGAGCTTCATTTCAGAGATGATTTTTTTAAAACTACGCTAAAGAAATGTGTGCTTTTTAAATAAGATGACCGAATGATATATGATAAAATTCAGGAATGAAGTCCTTATTGATTTAAAAAGTAGAGAAAGCAGACTTTAAACTTATGAGTCAATTAATGCTGGAATTATAATCATAGGAAAAAAAAAAAAGCATGAGAGGTTTTCTTTAGGGGTTTTTTGCTTGAGGATTGGTTGTTTCTTTTCACAATTTCCCTTTATTACCTAAATTTACAGAAAAATATTTTAGTTGTTTTTACAGTTTATCCTCCTACACTGATTTTAATTATATGTCCTATAGGATCCCACAATAGACTATAAACATCCTTTTTTTTTATTTTTCCCATGCTTTTCCTTAAAATTTCTTTTTCATTAATAAATATTTCACTCATACTGCAGAAAAAATTTCTTACTTATAAAGATTTCTTCCTCCTGGCATTCCACCATTTTCATTACTAATGTAGTATCTATAAAAATAAAACATACTGGTTTTGGTAAAATGCTTAGAGTACTTTACAATATTTAAAGGATTATCTTACCTATTTATATCAGATTTTTAATGAGTTAAATGACACTTTCTCCCTCCCTGATTGCTTAGACCCTTGTAACAAGCCCTCCGGATAGGAATCAATAGCTTAATTACAATACTTACAGAAATGTATTTGTTACAGCTTCTATGCTGATTACTTCCCATTTTCCTGCAGTAACAGGTACTGGATCCTGGAGGGGGAGTGGAAAAAGCAAGGCGAAAAAGTATAGCAGGAAGTTCCTCAGTCACCAGGAGAAACAAAAGTCGGCAGTGACTGTCCTACACCTTATTACTTACCTGTGAGCCATTTATGTAATGGATGTGCTTGTAACCTGCTGCATTGCTGAAGACTTTGTAGTAGGTGGTATTGTCAGGTGCAAAGTGAGGGACAGACGGCTGAAACTTGAATGCAGGAGGGAAGAGATGTCTATTAAAGCAAGTAACAAAACTCCAACACCAAAATAAGTATTGAAACTTCTGTTTAGAGATATCAAAAACCTAAATTTAAAACAGCATATCACTGCATGTACTGCAACACCTGTAGCCATTACCCTAAAAGTAAACACACTTAAAATATTTTCTTGCTCCTTAAGCAGCAGCATTTCCTGAATATTAGCCCTGGTAATGCCTGATGTCCTGTCCTACCTCGCCTGAACTCCAAGTCCTGCAGGTGTTTCTAGTTTTCTACCATTTTAGGAAACAATATGTGCATCTACTTTTAAAGTCACTGTTTTATTCTGTCCAACATCAACATGCAGCTGTAACATATAGCAGTGTAAACACTGCAAATACATGTTTTCCTTGAATCTCCCATTTTAACACACGTATTTGTGAACAGATTCTTCGAACTTGTAATTTTTTTTTCCCTAGCTTGACAGAGAAAAACATCCCCCTTTATTCAAAGAAAACAAGCTGCTTTCCAAGAGCAAATTTTGCTAGTAAGTACATGAATACAGAATGCCAGAGAACCCAAACTGGAATGATATTTTCATGAAGGAACTATCCATTTACCAATTGAGAGTGACTGAAATGAATGGATTCCTTCTAGTGACTGTCTTTTGGACGTGCTCCATGCAGTAGAATGAAAAACAGAGGAGTGAAATGAGCCGAAGGAAATAATTTACTTCTGTGATAAATATCCAAAACATCTAAATGTTAATTAGCCAACTCACACAATGCAATTACCTCTGAGATGTTATACCCACTTTTGAAATGAAAAGTGAAACACAAAGCTGAAGTGACTTCCCTCCAGTCACTCAGTAAGCAATAACAGAACTTGAGTCTCCATGTGCTCCAGATAATCTCTCCTTCTTCCCTAGCAATATTTTTGCAAAAAAATAACCTGGCAAATATTTTGCTAGCTTCTCCCTTATCACAGCCTTGCTTTTTCAAAGTGTGACTTTCCTTCAACTCAACTGGCAAGCTTTAACTTAGCTCATGACCTGGAAGCCTTATGCAGTAACACAGGCTGTTCTGAGCACTCTTAGATTGAGGAAAAAAGAAAAAAAACACTATAGGTATATACAAAGAGAGACGTGTATGTCTATATATTACACACATAAATAATTTACTTAAGTTCGTATGTATATACAATTCATGTGTGTATATATACACATCTCATATATATATATATATATATAAAAATATCCCTTATCAGTCAAGTGTCATTTAATCATCCCTAAGTAGATAAGAATAAAAGAAAGGAATAAATAAACCTTTCCTATCCCCTCTTTGATCCTCCCTACTTTCCACTCCCTTCTCAAATCCAAGAATCGTACAGTGAGATTATCTTTTCCTTCCAACAGCTCCTAAGATGTGGGTTGTCTCTTTAAAAGAAACAAAAAAACCAACAACCTAGTTTAATGGCACAGACTCACATTTTGCCCTCTCATTTTGCACAACTGTTTACAAAGTCTGCAGCTTGATCATCACATTGTCTAATTGTGAAGCCTTTGCTGCAGAGAAGCAAAATGTGTCAGCGTTAAGGCCTTCCTTTCCATATCAAATTTGACAGCAGGTGGGTTGATCTCTCATCTTCATACTGCGGATGATTTCATCCCTGCTGTTGCCTCCCTCTTTGCATTTCTTTAAACTTTCATTTTTGACTTCAAAAGTGAATTAGTGACTAAAGCATAATCAGTGTGTGGAAAATGCGGGAGTGGAAAGTGTACTCTGTGTTCTCATCAAAAACTCTGAAACTCATTTCTCCCTCCAAGCCTGAACTTTTGCATCTCTGCTTCACTTCCCCCAGATCTTCTGTGTAGTTCATTAGGTGCCTACTCTCTACCGTGTACAAAAGGACTGAGAGGCAGCTTGGAAAGCATCACCCAGACAGTACTGATTGGTTTGGCAGAAATGTATGAAAATTATAATCTGGTCAGTTATATTCATCTTGTCCCCAGTTCTCTCCAATGGATTGGGGGAGGGTGGGGCGGGGGGGAATAAACACAGCCCCAAGGAGAACCTGGAATAGTTTGCTGCAACCTGAAATGCTAAAAATGACTTTTTGTCTTCTATGCCTTTTCTCCGATACAATTCAAAGGTTATAGGATACACTTCTCAAGACATTTTATTCCCTACATTATTCTGGAAGTGCAGAAGACTGGAGAGCAGCCAAACCAACATAGCTGACAACTCCCTCAGAACAAAGGGAATTCTGAATTCTGGCTCGGGCACTCCCCTACATACTGCTACCAAAGCAGTAGGTCAGAATTAAAAAGGCGTCTGGAAGGAGCTCTGCTTTTTGGCAGCTGAACACAATGCACGGGTCACAGAGGACACAGTTGCAGCTCCAGCCCACACTACGCTACCCGCCCAGCCTGGGAGTTCAGAACGCCATACCCACAAAAGCTTGAAACTGGGAGCAGGGTAGCATATCAGCTCCATTTAAGACCATTTTTTCCTTTACATGTAAACCGCAACAAGTGAACGGATCAGACCTGCACACAAGAGGCAATGCAACTGACAAGAGGCTCACATGAAATCTTCTTAATTATCAGTGTTATTTAGCATGTGGCAGTTTTAGAAATTGAACACTCACTCTGCCAATCCAGCCAGTTGTACTTTCTTCTGAACGTTGTTTTTCCTAAGAAAGAAAAAACAAACAATCCCACAACAATTATGTTTATTTTACATCAGGTTATGTTTCTACAAAGATAAACACACAGAGATACTCTATTCCTTTCTAGACTCATTTATCAGGCATTGTAACTCCCCCACCTCATTTTTCTTACCAGTGGACATGACCAAATTCCAGTAGCAGCTTCAAAGTCACAGACTGTGAGGACTGAAAAATTCTGAATTCTTCTGAGCCACTGCAGACAGATCCTTTCATCTGTCACCCACGTTACAACACTCAAATAATGATCCCTGAAAAAAGCAATAGCATTAGATATTTTAAATCGTCTCTGTAATAGCATACTATACAATAGCATTCAGCAATTCACTGAATGGAACTCATCTGGCTATTTTCATTTCAATCTACTCTTCAACAATAAATAATGATGCAAACCTAATTGTGCCATCTTTTTGCCAATTGTTTTTGCTGCTAGGAGATGCCTTGGTTATTTTCATTCATACAATAAAGAATTAAGATAGTTTGTACATACTCGCTTCCAGAAAGACTGCAATTAAATTCTAACAGCCAGATCACTATACTCTAATGCATAAACTAATAGCTACTCTAGACTGTTCATCAGTCTTGTACTATGTGCACCTAGAGGAAATTCTTCAGAACATTAAGTTGTATGGGCCTCAGATTTGGAATTTTATCCTTAGCTGCATGAAGTTGATTACTTGTAAGCACCAAGCTTAGAAGTGGTAAGTATTTGTGTTCAATTTAGTGTTTATTTCCATTAGTTACAATGGAAGGAGAGACCACACCAAGAACAGGTATTACTATTTGAATATTTTACTTTCATCTTCAGAATATTGACTAGTTTACATGAGGAACTAGAGTATCTGAAAAAAGAGATAATTTTCATAACTATTCCTGTATATTAATTTTAAAAAGGCACCACATAAAATTTAGTGGTTCTGTTTACCATTACGATCTGTTAGATGTACTCGTCTCTTCTTATTTTAGATTTCCCCTATCTCCTAGAAGCCTTACGAACTAAAATAAAACAAACTTCCCTTCTATGACATGTATACATTTTTAACCAGAATTTGCAAATTTAACTTAGTTCCAAGTTCATGTTCCCTTTTTCCCCCAAAGTCAGTTAACAAAAATGTGTGGGAAGTTTTGTGATGAGAATGAATATCTTCGTGATCATTGGAGGGGAGAAAAAAAAGAAAAAGAAAACACTACAATTAGTGTGAATGGATTAAAAACATATGCCAACTTGTTACTGACCACTTGCAGATTTATTTCTAGATTGCAGTTTAGAAGTCATGTTTAAAAAAGGTCTATTTTCACACTTATATTTGACTGGGAAGTTGGTAGGTCATTTAATTGCGACTGTCATTGGCTTCAAACAGTTCTATATTTTAGACCAACAACATTACAAAAGTACTCTGCAAGAGCTGCTTTGCAAAAAAAAAAAAAAAGAAACTGCCATTCTTCATGTATCTGTAATGATGGTTTCCCTTGTTTTGTAGAAGGGCAATTAGCCCCACAGGTTTTGGTCCTTGAGAGTGAAGTTATAAATTCTGGAAACTATGAATCATCTATCAGACAAGATGGACATTTCAAGGAAAAAAAAACCCCAAATTATTATGTATTATGCTATTATTACAACATAATACATATTTTAAGGTTATTATAGAGACTAGAAATGCACCTTCAGTTTTCAACAATCCAGGAAACGTTAACTAAGCTTCAATTAACTCAAGTATAGAGCACAGTAGTTTTGCATTGCCCTTCCTTATTTGCTGCTGAGAAAGGATATTCCTGCAATCACTGTCTGGGTCTCTCTATTCTGAAGATGACTTATTTTTAGGACAGATCATTTCAGACAAGAAGCATTCATTGCCTTCATCCTCCCCTTAGGCAACAGGAGCCTCTAGTACCCTAAAAGCGGTGTTTAAACGCTGCGTGGATTTCATGCTGGTCATTCGTACAAAAAGTGTCAGGTTTCACCTACCGTCTTACACGGCAAAGCACTGCCTCTCCAGGTTTCGGCAGCTTTCCTTGGCAAATAATAACGCTTTCCCTCTGAAACAGAAGTGCGCTGTGCACCCTTCAAATGTTGGGGTACACTTGCTCCGCATACAACAAGCTCTGGAGAGTGCTGCAACAGGCAACTATTTGCAGGGGCACTGCTCCTCAAGATCCTCACCAAGGCGGGTGGGGTGAGATATGCCACCAATTCAAACTTAAGTTTTACTCAGAATTTAGCTCTACGGAAGTAAAATATAATTTTTCACCACAAAAATTAACCTTTCCTGTCATACAGTGGTGTAAGTACACATCCTGTGCAAATATTCATGACTTTGTGCTTCCAGGAGCAAAACTACTCAACAGCAACATTGCACATCACTTGCCTTTTGCTACCTATGTACTTTTGCTCCTGTAAAATTCCCCAAGACTTGTTCTGGCCACCTCGATATTTGCAAGATTCACATGCTGATGCTTAACCATTATTTGGATCAGCCACTGAGAGAAAGAGTAAGTTTTGATTCTTGCACTCATCATTCTTACAGAGTGTTACGTTCACTTAAAAATGGATTAAGTACATATAACTCAGGCCTGCATTAGCCAGATGGGTACAAGGCTGAAAGGCAGATGCTGGTCGTTCTTCCCAGGTCACACAGCAGCATTGTTCAGCTTTCATTGGGTGTTAACAAAAGGTAAAACATAACTCTAACACAGCAGACATCTTAACCAGAACCGTCCAAAACATGAGGGCTTATAATTCTGAGGTACTGAAATTCTGAAGAAAAACCACGCACAACAGCTACATAACACCTGTTGTGGTGGTACTGTAGAGAAAGGATAAAGAATCATAGAATCACTAAGGTTGGAAAGGACCTCCGAGATCATCAAGTCCAACCATCAACCTAACACCACCATGCCTACTAGATCATGTCCTGGAGTGCCACGTCTAAGAACAACATATTCATGAAAACTTGCACATCTCAATTACCACAAAGATGTTAGTTATGCTGTGGTGACGACTGAAATGGAATAGCACTGATATTCCAGTTATAGCTTTTTTTGCCACCACATACAAAATGCTGGGTTTATGCACTCTTGTTTTTTTCTGAAGTTTATAAGTATAACCTGTGCTTCCATACCCATCATGTTTGTAAGTGCAAACCTCTAAAAATTTCCACAATACTGTTAAAAAAGAAAAAAACTAAGATCTGGGATACCAAATTCTGTGTGCATGCATTTTAAATCAATTTAGCTGCTCTTTACAAAATACATTTATATCATGTTGTGCATTTCCAGTGGCATTTTGAGAAATACAATTTTCCATTTACTGTGAGAGGTGCTGGTTTTCACTATGTTTCCAAAGAAAACAAACATTTTAAGTATAAATCTGAAGACAACCATGATACCTTCCCTTAGCAAGGAGTCTGCTTCCAGTGAAATCAAATCTTCACTTACCATTAAGGTTTTGTTTTGTTTTTTTCCCTCCAGTGAATTGGAATACATATATTATAATTTGATTATACCAAAACTTGCTCATATTAAAGTTGTACTGTGAAATGACTTCACCATAGTTAGACTCCACTGAATGTGACGAGCCAAGAACTTGTCACATTCTGAATATAACATACATGGAATATGCCATCTATATATAATCACTAGGAGGATAATCTCTGTGCAGATTTTCTCTGGTAAATCTTGTTGCTACCAGAGCCGCATGACTGGGACAAACTGCCGTACACACTGAATATAGGGTGGCCACATACAAAAGCTCCTCCTCTCACACAAAAGAAACAAACAAACATTTAATCAAAATTTCTTACCCTGAGTTTATTTCCGCAGGTGGAGAAATTCTGGCAGAGCGTAAATCAGGAAATGCATTGGTATCCACAATAAAGAATTGCACAGTTGGATTTGTAGCTCCTGCCTAAAAATAAAATTTTTCATTGTACTTTTGAAGAGAGAATATTCTTAGTGAAATAAATGTTTTAAACTACAGACAAAGAAATTACTACAGACAGTCAGGTGAAACCAGCCAACTTCAAACATGTGAAGACAAGTTACTAAATGCAGTTCTCAAGATTGATACACAAATTATCCTTTGTATTTTTTTTTATTTTTTTTTACATGGAAGCGTTAGTTATGTATTCCTAGGTAAGACAGACCACTACACTTACAAACATTTGTAGCTATGTAAGACTTGCTGTACCCAAAGCAGTATTTGGCCATATCTCGGCCCACATGCCACACACCGTATCTAAGAGCAACTCAAATCCATTGCTAACGGACAGAAAAGTGCTTCTTCATGGAAACTGATACCTTACGTTAAGTGATCATATAAAAGCTGCCTATACAACAGTCAAAGGTATGATTGTAGCACATACTGTACTATTTTTAATGTAGTTTTACTAGGCACGGGCAGCAATACAACTGCATCAGGAAGGCCGCCTTCTCTAGAATTTAACTAGCCAAGTCCTCACTGTAATGGTTAGGTAGTTGCCCACCTCCAGAAGTCACCAATATTCCAAACGAAATGGGTTTGTAATAAAAGATGCAATTTAAATCAGCAGTTCATTCCACACCTAGGTCCACATTCCACAGGCACCTTGCTCAGGGCAGAGCGCCTGCAGCTGCCAGTGACCCCTCTGGGGGATGCTCCAAGACGACAGGCAAAGGCCAGGTGCTCCTGAAGCTTTGGGAAGGTTAGGGGGTGACTGACCATGGCTGCTGCAGAGAAAGCTGAACTTGCCACAACGAAGACCAGAGGGTGTCTTTTGCAACAGACAAACAGCTGTATCAGTTGAGCGATCAGCTGGCTGTATCAGCTTTTCTGCCCTAGTTAATTGAAAGAGTTAAGTATCTTCCTGAGCTGCTCAGACCAGCGTGGGAGGGAGGGAGTAGATATATAGGTGCTTCAGCTCAACACAGAGTAGAAAAAAACAAATAATGAACAAAAAGAACTGAAGAAAGAAGTGATAGGCTTGAGATGGCTTCAACCCACGTATGCCTACCTGGCAATGAGGATGCCCAGGAGACCAGCAACGAGCACCATGTTTGTATTGCAGTATAGTGCAATTGTTGTAGTCTAAGTGTAATTTGTACTTGTGCATTGCTGCATCACTCTGCTAAATCAAAATCCCATGTAACATCAAATACCTTCACACAGGTACATCTTGTATTAAATATGAAACCCTTCACATGTGGAGTATGCGAAAGAACCTGTTTGGAGTGTATTGGACTCTGACTTTCACACCATTTAGTCCAGTGCCAGCTGTGCTATGAGCTGTGGGCACAAAGTCATGTGGAGAGGAAGAGAGAGGAGAAGAAGCTGCATGCACTAAAGGCTTCATTCTCACAGCTAAAACTGAAAGAGCTTTAGGTGTTGGCAAAGAAACTCCATGAGCAGATTCCTCTCCTTCATCCCAAAAGGGAAACATCCAACAACTAAAAATGCTACGTTAGTTCAAGACTCCATTATCAATACCATGTACAACCTTAACACAATGTACATCCGCCAAATGCCTTGTACCAACTCCAACTTCCCAAGAGCATTTTATCTCAACATCTTGCAACAACAAAATTTTCTGGTGAAACAACAAAACCTTAATTTTATTTTTTTTTTTGCTTTCCACTGGAGATAGTAAAATACTTTAACACTGCCAGATGCTGTTGACTTCAGAAAGAGTAATCACAGCAAGCTGTTGAGGAGAGACAGACAATATTTTCATTAGCAGAAACTGATTAAATGAGACTACTCTCTTAATGAAACTGCAGAACAACCATGTTTAATAAATAACACAGACCTTGGGATACGGGATTCTAACGGTCTTTGGATACTGCAAGGTGTCCTCAGAATAAAAAGAATACTCTATAACAGGAACTTCTGTATCATTAAATGCCGCATATGCCACAAAATTGCCATTTGGAGACCACCACAGAGCAGAATGGGTGCCAAACATTTCCTCTGAAAGAGATGCAAATGCATTTAAGTTGTAACTGGTAAGTTTGCTGTGCTATCCTAGGTACTGTTCTCATTAGTTTTTAACAGATTTTTTTTTTTTAATTGAGTTCAAACACCAAAGTGCAGACTGTCAGGGTTCTGACATGAGCCGTTAGATCGCTGCTTATAACCTATCATTTGAAGCTAATTCACAGACTATGATTTCCAGTGACACACTGCAAGTTAGGCGAACTCATTTCCATTCTTAGGTCTTCACACTAGCCAGGTATTAAGGTCGGGCAAGGATGCATGCTTCTGCTAAAATCCAGACTTACACTATTTTGAGCTTTTCAAAGATATGAAATGAGATAACAGTTACAATAAAATAATTACAACAAAACAAAGTTTTTACATCATCATGTAAAGTAAAATATGCTTGGAATAGTTACCTTCATAAACCCAATCTGGTATTCCATTGAAAATTTTATTTTCTTCTCCATTTGCAGTAATTGTCACAGGCTCTGCTGTTGGTGAAACTTTTATATAAACATTATTATTCCAAACATACGCCTGCAAAACATAATTGTGGTTACAATTACTGTAAGAGTAAGTCCTACTTCCTTCGCCACATTTGGTGGGAAATTTACATCAGATTACAAAAACTGTCTTTGAAAGTTGCATTCCACCAACTGTCACTGATACTTAACGAACTTGAATTACTAATTCAAATCGTGTGCAGCAACTTCAGGCCTAGACACAAAAAACGATCAACTATGATAAACTGCATACTTACTGTATCAAGTTTAGAAAACCTTGCTATTCATTTTCTGTTGAGATGCAAGCTTATTTTGCTTCATAAGAGACTTTTTCACTAATTTGTCTTTCAAAGAAAGCTATCAGTACTTTGGTAAAACATGGATGGGGGTCTCAGCATTGCTAATAGATCTGCAAAGACGGTGCATTTCTTTAGTAGCGCTGAGACCTCCTCTAGTTTTTGGCACCTGCCTGCCTCTCTAAGCACCCCTGGTTTTCCTCTCCAACAGCTGAGCAATGGGCTTATTCCAGAGCTTCACTTTGTGATGCAGAAAGCTATTTTCAACATCCTTTGCTTCTGTGGTTGGGCTCTATAATCCCTACACTACAAGCACTAAGAATAAACAAACACCACGTTCTCCCATGATACATCTTTAGTCAGATCCAACACTCACCATAGGGAATGCACAAGCCTTGCAAACACAGTGGCTGTCACGATTGCCATGGATTGGGGAGGACAGGAGGAACAAAAAGACAGCAGGAAAGAGTACAAGAGAAATTTGATCCTCTAATTCCTGTCACATGCATACATCAACACTTCATTACTTATGGTGTAATTAGGAGATAAAAATCACAGTGATGAGCAAGTAGACAATTGTAATGCAGCTGCCTTTGAAAGGGATGAACTACTGTCTGCAACTGTGAAAACATGAAGTTCCTCTGCATTTGTGCATTACATGCCTACTGGGGCCACTACTACTTTCAGGAATGTTTTTTTGTTAAAGAACAAAACACACAGAGGGGTTTTGGAGTCTTTCCAACAACAGTACTTAATTTGGACACTAGTTCAGCTACTTTATCTAGCAGCAGGAAAGTCCTAAAAACCTCAAGGGTACATACAATGTGAGCTTCCACGCCATGCATCCAAAAACAACTGTTTACATAAGTTTCACTTATCTTTACTAACCAGTTTGTGACCAACAGGTGACCAGGATATATATTGTGTATCATTAGGTAGTAGTCCATCATCTAAGATAGAACTGGAAAAACAAAACCAAAATGCAGCTAAGACAAATCAGTGAAATAACATTATTTTGCAATGAAATCACAAAACTACACCTCGTGTACAAAAGTTACTGACCTGCTATTGAAATCATAGATGTGATATGAAGCTGTATAGGAATGCCTCCACAACTGCAAAAGAATTATTTTAGTATTAAGAAAACAAATTTTGCTGGGATTCGTGTCTCTTACAGTTCAAATTACCTCTGAAACCCTCCTCACACTTTTATGTAACAGACAGAACTCAATGAATGTACAAGGGTAACAAATCTCTGCAAGGTTTAAGATAAGACCAAAGAATTGCCACCCCTCTGGGGTCATCTCTTAAATACTATGATGGAAACCACAGAGATACAGAGGCCAGATAGGCTACAGATTTTTAGAAATCCTTGTAGCTGTATGACAGACTATCAGAGCTACGCACAGTTAATCTTCCTCCTTCTGCCTTACTGGCACACTTGCTGTTTTCTGTCTCATTTTCCATGCTGCGTTATTTAACTTGGTGTCTTATTGTTTAATAGTCCTCATAAGTCCAAGCAGTATTTCTGTAGCAGTTCCTCCAGCTCCAGGGTGACCTACTCCCATTCATATTGTCACAGAAATAAACCATTTCTCTCAGAAACCTGCCTCTGGAAGTCTGTATCACTCTGTGGACACTTACAGAAAGAAAGATGTTGATGATGATGCAAACATGTTTAAATGTCTTCATTACGTGGGGCTGAAGAGGTTTGATTTAGCCCACGGTGTTGACATGCTACACTAATGCTACTTTCTATGATGGTTCTTGAAGGTTTGCATGAAGATATAAAACAATAACTTAGTACTACACGACCAGATGGCTATTACATAAGAAGCGTCTACATCCTCATGATTCATTTTGTTACTGTTTTCTTGCAATAAGGATTAATAACAACATAACTTTCAATCACACTATTATATAAAGGTTAAATGATCTTGCTTCAGCATTAAAATAAACTCTTATGACTGCAACAAATAAAATACTATAAAGCAATAAATAATGAGTAGAAGGGACGTCTAGGGTGGCTGCAAGATATAAGGCATTTTGAGGTCACTACTGATGCAGTGAAAAGCCAAACAATCCTGAATATTCAAAAAGACAAAAGGTAACTGGCTTAGTAGCACCTAGCAAGGAAGCCAAAACTGCAAAAAAGCGATGAGTGAGTGCATGGATTGTGGCTGGCGCAGTGTGAGAGGCAGTCTTGGACTGCAAAGCCAGAACATGTACACAGAGCTCAGTCACACAGCGTTTGAGTATTTGTACACAGCACAAGTCAGCACTGAGATTTTTATAAACTAACCAGGCAGCTCGCTAGAGAAAAAGAAAAAAAAAAAACAAAACAAAAAAGGAAACAACAAAGTTACTGGCTTCTCAGTGCACACACAGTAGGGCAAATTACCACCTCCCATTAGGTTTCTGTAACTGTCCTCAAGTGGCACACAGAGCCAGGTTTTCATGCCAGCTGGCATAAACGTAGGTTGACCTTTGTTGCACGGCTCAGCACCAAGCCAGAATGAGGCATTCTGTGGGAGGTTTCTCACGTGTTTGCTGACAGAAGGGAAAAAGGACACCCAAGTCCACTCCAAGCGCAAGAGGACAGCCTTCCCTTGTAAGCACATGCTGCTTTTCATTCACCTCCATTTTAAATTCTTACAGCTTAACACCACAATGTAACCACCATATTCATACACAGCATACATGTACAAGCATATGTATACACGTGTTATCTATTCGTCACTTCTCCTTACCCACACAACTCCTTGGACAGTCATGCCTATCTACTCTTCTAGCTCGTCTCCCCAGATGAGCGATCCAGCCTCAATCTCCTTGTGATATTTCTCCATCCACTTTTTACCCATCCGCTTTTCTCAGGCAGTCATATGGCTTCTGCCAAGCTCACAGACACCACCAGTCTCTCTTCTCCTCCTGCCTAACCTCACCGTTCCACTGCAGGCATCCATCTCATTCATCCACTCTCCTACATTTCCCTCACGTTCTCTCAGCCTTTTGCCATCACTACTTTCAAGGTCACCCTCTTGCTCAGTCATTCCCAAACCTTTATTTCCCAGCTTGATCCTGAAAGAAGTAAAGTGCCCTGGTACCTTTGTATAGCTGTACTGCAGAAGAGCAAACTTTTGGTCAGCAGACAATATAACTGTGGTTGCCTTGTATTTATCCTGTCAACAAAGGGCAAAGGGAACACATAAAACACTGATTCCAAAGAAATGTGCAGAACAAAGTATTAAATTCAATACCTTTCCCAACATCTGCATATATTATATATAAAAGTCAACATACTAATGTTGTATTCGCCAAGATTACTGAGGATGTTCCGGTGTCAAGATCGATACGTAGAATGTCCCCATTATCTGTTTTGTGAAGATACTGATTTCCTAGAAGAACAAGAAAGCTGCTAATAAACAATGAGTAAAATCCTCATCAGTCACTTCTCTTTTCACCTTATGTTTTTAAGAAGAAAATAAAATTCAAAAATCTGGCCAATGCTGTATTTCCCACTTCCATAATGAAAGGATGCTTATAGCACAAGAAGGTTTACAAAACGTAGTCCTGGGGCTCACAGCCTCTACCTTCTGGCATCTCTTTCCCTCGGGGCGCTAGGCATATTCAAAAGGAAAAGCACTCTAGGTCCTCCTGTTCCCTAATAGCCTGTCAGGAAACTGACACACTTCAGAGTTTAACATGCTTCTACAAAAAAACCCAACAGAACTAAGTATGGTCTTTTAGTAGCAGGAGAATATAGTTTGTCATGAATGCAAACATGTATCTGGGGGATGGGCTGGGATAAAAATCACAGCTCTGAACTACACATATATGTATAATGGCACCAATAAATATTTTATTTTTAAAGATACAGTAGCCACCTCAGCATGAGGATACATTTACTGAAGGTAGTACATTTTCTTGACATTCATGCTGTATGTAGAAATTAATTACCTGAAATCCACTGCAAATTATGTGTGCTGTACTTATAGTCATTGTTCAAGTAATTCTGTAGAGTGTACGTTCTTCGTGAATCAGACTCAGGGGTACTTTCTGAAAGAAAGAGACAGAAGAGAGATTTTGATGTTGCTGCAAATTATTCCACCCCAGCTTCTTAACCTGACTACTAAGATAAGTGGGTTTTGGTAACCCATTATTGGTGTTTTAGCTAACCAGCTCTAAAGTACTAGCAGTAAGAAGGCATAAAGTTTTACTGCGAGATAAATTCAGCAAGCACAAAATAAAGGAGTATTGGTGAGTTGATTCAACAAACTTGTAAAAATTATAGATGCCTTTTCTTTGCAGGTATTTTACTTTAAGGTACACAAGAGCAGTTATCTTTTGACTAAATGAAAATACTTTTTTGACAGTGACAAAAATAAACAGAAGACCTCTGTCCCTTTTATCTCAGGAAATGCATACTTGTACTCCTCAAAAATTGAAAAGCCGTGATCTTCGTGCCTTTCCGCCCTATGCTCACTCTGGGAACTTCACTGCAGAACCCTGACTGCTAGCACTGATGTAAGACATCAGTTGTGGGATGGATCACGCAAAGCAGAGTCATGCGTGCTCATATTTGAGAGTGGTGGACCAGTGAGGCTGTCCAGATGAATGAAATCTGACATCCATGTGAGCAGATGTACAGACCTTGAAAGATATTTTATCACATACTCCGTAATACTGCTGTTTATGAACCCTTCAGTTGTAAATCATCTGCCTATTATTAAACTCAAATTTCAGAAATGTCTCAAAGAGACTCAAGGAGCAATAAAGTTTTCAGGGAAGGTCTAACTAAAAAAAATAAATAAAACTAAACCACAGCAGCTTATGATGAAATAACTAGTTAAATATTTACCCCTCTCCCGATGTGTTTTTCACCAAGGTATCTTAATGTTTACTGCAATGTTACTATTTTTACTACAAAAATTAAAGCCAAGTAACTGGGTTGCTATGAAAAGACTAAGTGAAACTTTGAACCCAGTTAAGCAAATGAGTTTGGTCATCAGCTCCAGTGCACCACAGTCAGCTTCTATGAAAAATATTTCTTTCTTAATGGCTGCAGTGCACAAGCTACTCTTTCCAAAGTCTGAAAGGTTCAAATAATAATAATAATCATCATCATCAGTTTGTGAGTCTTCATGCTAATTTTTCTCTGAAAACAAAGACTACAATTTTTAAATTCAGGTGTGCAATTCTCTCCCTGCTTCCTCTGCCCTTTTTGTTTTTTTATTATTATTATTTTTTTAATGGAAACATGAAAACTACCCTCATACAATCTACAGTCCAGAAGGGAAGCAAATTTTATTTCAACTGGCTAAATCATTCCTTTTTTGTTACTACCAGTACAATCAAAAGACCTAGGATAAAAACAATGGATAAAAACACTCAAGTACAGACGTAGTGACTGATCAGCCAGGATAATAACCTGCCCCTATCAATTCCGAGAGTCCCAGCCTTTGAGATACTTTTAAACTGCCAGTCGCCCCTCTCATTACACTGAAGAAGGAAACAAAGGCAAAGTCCTTGGGGACACACACACAGAGAAAAGCAACTCACAACAATTTCTGCAGGTTATCTTTCTGCAGGTTAAATATACAGGATATCTGGAACGTGACAGGAAGATATTTGTAACAGCTATTAGTTTCACTCTCATTTCCAAACAATAAGCACATTGCACACATACAGCACAGACCATACAGCCAGTGCTGCAATAGAAGCCGAGCCGTATCAAACAATGATTTTAGTCTAAGATGCCCAGCAAAGGTTAAAAAAATTGTTTGCTCAATTCTATTTGAAATTTGACTGTTCTAAAAAATTACTAGTCTAGATTTTTCTCATGAAGCTTCCGTGAGAATATTAATTTTTCAGGTTAATTATTCTATATTAATTGAATATTTAATTTGATGGATTATGAACAAGTGTGCATTTGATATTCATGCACGGTTGTCTAGTTGGGAATATCACTTCTCTCCTTCCTAATTGAGTAAGTGTCATTTTCAATTAGAGAGGCTTCCGAAAGCAACAAAATTCACTCTTGGAAAAGGAGGAGCAATTTAAGACAGGTGGCTGATGAACAGGTTTAGGGATTTTTCCAAACTGATGAATGTTTTTTCCCCTGGTGACATACATATTTTGCTGAGGTCTCATTACTAAAAATCAGGCCACTATTAAGATTTGTTGGCTGTGTATAAAATTAAAATTTCATTTTCTGTCAACACCTTCCACATAGTAACTGAATATGAAAACATACGCCAAGCTGTAAGGGTATAGTCATAAAAGTTGTAGTTGAAGTATTTTCTTAATTTGCAAGACAGGCCACTACCAGTATATTCTTACTTATCAACATTATGCCACCAACCAAAGATACTCAACATACATAGAATTCTGCATTTTCGTTCTTCTCGTTCAGATTCCATTTGAAAAAAAAGTGTCAAACAGGTTTATTTTGACAAAATAAAGTAGTTGTTGCCATTCAAGAGCATTTTATTGGCTTTGAAGATTGGATACAGGTCAATGTATATTCATATTTTAGCAAAAAGCTTCTTTCACTCTTAAGTTCCTCAGAGAGGCTGTGAAGGCTGAATTTTCTTGCGATTTTTCTTTTCTTGACTATTCCAAATACAGACTTATTTTTCTAAATTCCAAATGACTAGCTCTTCATCTCTACCCTATTCTCACCCCCAGCGGCACATAAATATTTCCAATGTCATAATGACATACTGGAAATGTTTACATCATAATACCTCTGTACAATAGCAACAATTTAAGTAAGTCCTTCTGGGAAGAATGCTCTTAACCTTTTATGTAAGTAATACTCATATGAAGTTGATAAACAGTTTTGTTTCAATTTTAGATTTTTTTTTTTAATGTCACCCATTCTCAACAGAAAAATTGACTTGGTTTCTGTAGGTGTAGGGTGTAAAGTAAACAAGAAGTTAACTATTGTGTAAGGTTTATGGTATGACACATCACCATACCAAAATCTGAAGCTGTTGACAAATTACTTTTGGCATATGAATTCTTTATTCCCCATTGTCAAGGCACGTTTTACTGATTTCCATATGTAACAAAAAAGAGCAAGGAATTATGTAACCAACTTAAAGGAGATGGAAAACTGTAAACCCAGTGATAACGGAAGCTTTACTGCATATTCACCGCTACCAAGAGAGACTGGAAGAACCACAAGGGAAAGATGAGTACAAACACGATGCTCAGTAATCTTGAGAAAGAAAGGGATAGAGAAATGACAAAAATCAGAAAAGATGAGTGAGTATCACCATTTTTAAGTGACAGCAGAACAAGAGTGAGAATGATCTGCAATCTAAGAATGTAACTTAGGAGCAGTGTGAGATACAAGAAGGGAAACCTGACTGATTCAGTAGTTAGTCAGAAAAGTAAATGACATTTCAGGGTATTTTTTCCAAACCCTCTTTCTTCCTTGTTCCTCTTCTGATGTGTGTAAAATAACCACTCAAAAACCTTCACCCCTACACTCAGGCCCCCAGTTACTGCCTGAGCTATAGGACAAGCAGAGCACAGAAGTGGATTTCCAGCAAAGAAGGTCGTAAAAATTACTCTGTTGGGTGAGGCCAAAGGTTCACTTAAGCCAGAATCCCATCGGATTCCCAGTGGCTGATACTGGCCATCCAGGAGAGACCATAACCAAGAGGTGAGCACTGTAACACCTCCTGGAGCAGTTCACCCAGGCATCACTCTCTGGGGCTGTAGAGACTTCCCCAGAGGGAATCATTAGCTAATCATTAACTTTGTAATCAATAGCTCTGGAGTTCTCTCAAATTTGTCCTATCTCATGCAGAGCAAGGAGATAAACATAGTGGAACTGTTCTATAGATGGCAATCCACTGCTGGCATTTTTTAAAAATTATTATTTTTATATTGCATTACTCAACATTTACATTAAGGTAGATAACCAATTTAAATGACAGTTACAGAAGTCAAGGACATATAGCAAGAAAACACTTCCATTCTCTATCCTTTCCTTCACTAGCTAGAAAAGTAATACGTCCACACATAACATGAAGACAACAAGGATCCTGTAATGCAGAGCAAGGTGCATGAATACAGAGGGAGAAGAGAATAGCTAGAACAGTCAAGCCAAAAGACTGGTCAGACAAGCCTACAGCATATTCATAACATGGTAATTAACCTGTATTGCCCATACACTTTTTGAGAGAATTTCAGCTATGATTTTGATTGAATTCCTTTGGAGCTAGGTTACTGGTCTTAACTACTACTTACTGTTTTTATAATTGTTCTCTAAACCTTATTTTTTAATCTAGATTCAAAGACATTCTACTTCAAAGATCAATTTCTGATCCATAGATTTAAACTCCCTTACAGATTTTCTACATTTCTCCTTAAATACCCTTAAACTTAATGCCTTTCAGAACGTGGTATAATACAGGGCTCCTTGTTTCCAAGAAAACCATGACAGATCACAACTGCCAGATTCATTTATCTTGTGGCACAGGTCCTCAAATGTGAGGGTTGTTTATCAGCCAGAAGCCTCTCTGTATTTTAAACATACTGTTCAGTTGCAAGCAGAGCGTTGACATTGGCAATAGATACTCCTTCACACCACCCAGTCACAAATTTGCTCAGTTAAGGACAGCATGCAAATAGGATACTCAGGGGAAGACTGTAGATATGACCACTCCCAACAGAACAATGATGAGAGCTATTTGGAGACTTTTATTTCCCTTTCTTTCCAGTTGTACGTTAACACGCCTGTGAGGAAGATCTGCAACCTCACCTCTCCTGAGTCCTTGAAGCACAAAGCTGTCTCAGCAGTCCTAACATTCTTCAACTTCAGATCCAGGGTGACAACATGAATTCATTGGACTTCTGCTGCCAGTAACTCTTATCTCTATTTATGGCAGCTTCCTACCAGCCACTAGTAATACCCAACACACCAGTTAGGCATCAGACTCTAAAGTACCCTCAAGCACCTTAAGGTCATTAACTTCCTCAGCACCTGCTGTGCTTTTCCAGCCTCTTCTAGGCCCATCTCTATCAAAATACTTCAGAAGCCCATGCTAACCATGACAGCAATGAGTCTTCTCATTTAGTGAGTAACTCATCCTTGGAGAATTAGACCTGTGGGTGAAGGAACCTGGTTTGTAACCACACAATTGGACAGGACCCCCACTATAAGGCTGTTTATGACTTGCTCAAGGCAACAGAACAACACTAAATAGTGCACTGTCTCCTTTCTGCTCTCAGCATTGGCTACTCTTTCGCTCGGTCCTGAACTTCCTGCCCAGCTGGCCGCAACAAGAACTGCTGTTAGAGAAGAGGTAACAGTGTACGGCCACTGGATGTTTCAATCTATCTTCTGCATGGAAACTTATAGGAGAAAAAAAAAAAAGAATAAGCGTAAGTAAATGGATAAGTGAATCACGAGCAGACCAAATTTTTTAGAAAATACTCACGCTTTAAGTGTAACCACTTGCTACTATAGTCACCTCTGGAATAGCTCCTCAAAGCATAACAATGCTTTCATCAACAGACTTCACATACAACCCCCAAAGCTGTTTTGAGATTAAACTCTCTGATGCAATTAGCCCCATGTGGTTTTAAAATATAAAATAAGGTGGTAAAATAGGCAGTGGCTATAAACAACAAGTATTGAATTTTGTACACAGTTCTGGCTGCAGACCTTCAATGTAAATAGTGAAGGGCTGCACCCAAAATTAGGGAACCCTTTTGAAAATTTAAGTCTACAGTATTCGCCCATGCTAAATGGCTGCAAGAGAAGTAGCAGAAGTTCCACTTGCCAGGCCTACAGTCCTGCCAACAAGCCAGAACTGCTCTGCAGTGGCAAAATTTCACAACCTTGCACAGCACTAGAGCCCATTTATCAAACTAATTCTGTGCTGCACGACTACTAATCTTATGAAATGAATGTACATTAAGAGGCATGGTTGGAAGAAGAGCAGCAGTCCAAAGGTAAGAGATCCAACCTCAAAATTATGTCTATAACAATAACCACCATTTTCACTCCTTGCACAATGCTTGAACCATGAGATTAAATAGTTGGTTGTAATTACAATGACTTATCAGAGCAGACTTTGATTTCACATAGTCACAGTCAGCTACAGCTGCTCCTCCTCCCCACCACCTCTAAATTTTGCCACCTTTCATTTTGTTCTCAGTCCGGCACCTGTGCTGACCCAGAAAGCATCCTCAGCTGACTCACATGCCCTGGGGTTCATAAAAGCCATATGATCAAATTGGCAGTCATTAAGTGCTCTAACCTATAAGGGAATAATTTTAACTGTACCACCTGTACATCCTCAGCTAACTGAAAACATTTGCTGAGCACCCTTCCGTTCCCAAACTATAATGGTCACAGTTGTGACTCAGATGTTACTGCTGGCCTGATTTGGGAAGAGACAGGAATTCTAGTTTTTGAACTGGGACCTCTTCATGTCAATCCTTATTTTATCTAGACAGACCCAGTGAACTACCTGGGTGTGCTGAGTATTTTCCCATGCGTTAATTTGAGCCAACAGTAAAAAGACTGACACATTGCCCTCCTCTTTTACAACCTAAATGATGCAAGTCAAGGCTGACAGCATAGTGATCACAGAATCACAGTATTGTAGAGGTTGGAAGGGACCTCAAAAGATCATCTAATCCAACCCCCCCCGCCAATGCAGGACCACCTAGAGCACATCACTCAGGAACATGTCCAGTCGGGTTTTGAGTATCTCCAGAGAAGGAGACTCCACAACCTCTTTGGGCAGCCTGTTCCAGTGCTCTGTCACCCTCACAGTGAAAAAGTTTTTCCTTATGTTAACCCGGAACCTCCTATGCTCCCGCTTGGACCTGTTGCCCCTTGTGCTATCACTTAATGAGACTGAGAAGAGCCTGACTCCATCTTCCTGACACTCACCATTAACATATTTATCAACGTGGATAAGGTCACCCCTCAGCCTCCTCTTCTCCAAGCTAAAGAGACCCAGCTCCCTCAGCCTTTCCTCATAAGGGAGATGTTCCACTCCCTTGATATCATCCAACAGACATGTTTCTTTAAAGTAAAAATCTATTTATTATACAACTCAATGACTGATTCAAAATTGCAGCTGCTTATATGGAAATGGATTCCTATCCTACAATTTATGAAAGAAGAAAACCCATTTGATTGTCAGTAAGAAAGAGCATTGGCATTAAGGCAGACAAGCACCAACTCTTCAGCAGAGTTCAGGCCTGAATACTAGATGTTATGCCTGCACACAGGCATCTAGTTCGGTTATCAAGACCCTTTCTCTTGCTCTTCCCAACTTCTGAAACTAAAAGCTCATTTCTGAACACACATGTCTTCACACTCCTTGGGGTGCGCCTCACAAACAGAAGACCACCAAAGGTCTTATCTAGAAAACACTTTGTTTCCTTACGAGTTTGCTGTGCTGGATTTTACATACCACAGCTGCTCAGCTGTTAATCATAAGAACACAATGAGAATGATTAACGTGCAGGTCTGTCCTACTAGCTGGAAGTAATGCATTGCTTGATGAGGATTTAATGCAGTTTCACATTAACATCCAAAGCTACAAGGACAACCTGGGACATACAAACCAACTGGTGTCCAAAAATGCATTCCAAATATTTTCCTCCTTTTCTGACCTCTGTAACTGTGCCATGTTTGTAATTTCACTCCATAGCATTAACAAAAGTTGTGCAAACAAAGCAAGTTAGAGGAAATCTTATAGCTTCAATAAACTCTAGAAAACTAACTGGCTTTTTAATGCTGGCTCTCCAGCCTTTGCCTGCAATTGGAAATGAAAACGTTGAAAATGATACTGCTTACAGCTAGTATTTTCTCAAGCTCACACGGGATCAAGGGACTTTTTGACTCCCCCCACGCCCCCCCATCCTCCCAGGTGAGAGGAGGATGTACCTTGTCAAAGTACCTTCCAGTTTCCAGGATCTCCAGCTCTATGAACCCTGTTCCCTAAAGCACAAACTTTCAGCAAAACTTTCTCCCCACTGCAGTGGGCATCGCGGCTGCGGATCCCCCGAGCCCGGCAAAGCCCGAGCCCCGGCGGCCACAGGGAG
>VWZZ01006915.1:1226408-1258230 GCA_013399095.1 Psophia crepitans | reverse complement strand
CACGGGCCCCCCCCCCGCCACACTCCCCTGCCAGCCCCGTCGTAGACTTACTGCCGGTGAGCAGAGCCAGGGGCACGGCGATGACCGTTGCGACGACGGCGACCCCCAGGATCCCCAGCAGCCACTTCAGGAAGGTCTGCAAGGAGAAGTCCGATCAGCCGGCAGCCGCGGTCGCCCACCCAGCCCCCTCTCCCNCCGCTGCCCCGGGCCGAGGAGCCGAGCGAGCGGGCGTGCGGCCGTGCGGGTCTGCAGTTCTGCCCCGGGGACTTTCCCCGTAAGCGGCGCCGGGCGCTTCGAGGGGAAGGCCGGGGGCTGTTGCCGCTCGCAGGAAGCGGGCAGCGCCGGGCACTGGGGGTCTGGGCAAGATTTCGGTTTTTCTGCTGGCTTTGCAGCTTCGCGTTGCGGTTTTTTTTTTTTTTGTTTTAAGCTGCGGTTTCTCCTTCAGTTCGAACACTTGGAGCGCGGCGACATAGCTGTATGGTAAGGAGGCGTGACCTTTGCTACCGAAAGGATTTCTGTAGGAAATCAGGTAACGGCCGCACAGAGGTCCCAGAAGTGAAATGTCTTTTAACGCTTTGATAACACCAGCGTTTCTGGTAAAGTTTCTGCTCTTTGAACTCCTTTCAGTGGCAATCAGGTCATGGAAAGTGATAAAATTGCAGGAAGGGCTTACACGTATTTCTTTGGCGCTGGTTCTTGGTACGAAAGAGATGGATGTGTAAGTCTGCAAAATGGAATTTTAAGTTAAGGCCAGAAAATGGAAGTATAGGATAAAGGTTTAAAATCTAGCTCTGAAAATGACCCTGGTTTATCACATCGGACAATTCCATTGCCAAGGAGAACTTTTGAGTATGTGCTGAAATAGGGCTAATTGGTGAAAAAGACTGTGAATAACCTGTAAATAAAAACTGTAAAGTATTTGATTGTTTAAAAAGCTAAGCATCACCGTCAGAAAGCTGTGGGAGTTTCTGGAATTATTTTAAGAGAAGAATTCTAACCTCAAAAAAGATAATTATTGAGTGGAGTGGTTTGTGCTTTTGGTTTGGGCCATCCTAGCTTTTTTCCCCTCTATTTGCAGTTATTGGAGAGATATTTTACAGCTTGAGAAATGGAACACAAGAAGTATGTGGTCTGCTAAAGCAAGAGGAAGAGACTTGAAGCCAAGGGAGATAGGAAATGGTTTTAGTCTTGCCCTCAAAATACTTGTCAGAGCTTTCAGTAAAGTTGTGCTGATTGTTCCTTCGTTCCACTTCTGCAGACTGAGCACAGCATTTATTATTTTGATGCTGTTTCTTGAGTAATCTGTATCTGGAAGTAGGCTAGTAACTTTTTATGATAGCTGTATCTGCTTTAGAGTAGCCCAAAATATTTACAAACACTAAAGGTTTGTCTATATGGAAGGCAATAGACTTCATCTAGATATAAACTTATGCTCTGCTCACTATTGTAAGCCATTCTCCTTGAAGGCAGTGGCTACTACTAGTTATGAATCTACCCTGTGCTAGTTATATTGGTTCTGTGCCCTGACAGTGGTTCCATACAGCTCCATGTAAGTTTTCAATGGAGGATCTAATGTGCTGCAAATGCACAGCTTGCTTAAGTCTAATTTCTGTGTATGGGTAAATCCACCTTTATAAAGCAAAACCTCAGTGAGATGGCAGTCTTTTACATTACTTTTCAAACTAGTATCCTGTATATTCTGTGAGATGCATGACTGGAGTCCTACAGCTTCACTTAAGTATGTCTGGTATACTGTGCATTTGCTTGTCTTCCCAACAACAATAAAAAAGAGAAAACAAACCTAACCTGGGGTGAATTTTCCTTTTCCCAGTGAGTAGGAACCACAACATATATGTAACTCAGCCAGTCTGTGCTTTGTTTTCTAAATATTTACATAGTGATCATTACTGTGCCTCAAAGTATAGTACGGTCAGATTGTAATCTCAGACTTGTGATAAAACATACCTGGATGTTACCAAGCTTTCCATAGCCAAGCTGCAGATTAATAATGTATTGAGAGATTATCTGCAAGGTTTTAATGCTTCTCAGTGGTTAATTCTAAGAAGAGAAACGAGCTATACTGACAGAGCATATGCCTAGCTTCTGCTAGTTTCAGTGGGTACACAATTTTAAGTACCTTTGGAAATGTCTAATAGTCTACAATGTTTCTGACTCTGGTCATGCCAGAGAGGCTTATGGGACCTGATTCTGTACTCAGAACTGTCGGAGTGATTCAGTAAGAGTCAATATAGCAGAATATGTTTTCCATTTAGTTGCAATAGTTCTAGCAGTGATTCCCCACACCCTGAAAAAATCTTAAGTTCCTTCCTGCATGATCAAAACACCCATGGTCCCAAAAATGATTGCAATGGTTGTGCTTCTGGTGCTCTGTCAGATTGTCTTTTGTGGTAGCCTGAGACTTAAAAAGTTGCTCCAGCTAAATATTTCACATTACTTTATTACTATGGTGTGCTTCTGCAATCAGATATCTATTAATATGATGTCAAGAAATTAACATCCAGCAGTGACTGCTGCACAATAAAATTGGAGAAGTCATAGCTGTTCATCATAATGTATGCTGAACACAAAAGTATTCATAAAGTTGTATGATTTAGAAGTTACTTACTAGCAAGTAACCTGGAGGTTTGCTTTCCCAAACACTTGGTGGACCTGCGTGATGTGAGTTCTCCTTCAGACTTCTAGCGTCAGTGAAACTCAAGACTTTGTTATAAGTCTGTTTATTTATTTGAGTCTTTCCTCCAGAAATATTTGGAGAGGTCAAACAGGAAAAACGGAAAACATAAGCTTTCTGCAGAACAAAAAAAAAATATTATTGTTTGCGACTAAAATGTATACAGTCTACTTTACAGGTGCAATAATGTGTTCCAGATGTCTCAGTGTGTGGCTATGGGAGACAAAATATGTGCTGGAGTCAGTTTCATACTCATTCAGTGGCTGACTTCAAACGTGCTGTGAGGAAGAGAAGGCGAAAGTGCTATTAGCACTGAGAAGTGTTCGTGTTCTACTTGCCAAAGTATGTCTTTTGATACCAAATATATTAAAAATGTCTGTGTTTTTTTCCCTGAAATTATTTATTTTTGTTTCTTTGCATTTTGAGGCTGAAATGGCATAGGGACTGCTTTATAATTCGTCATTACACTGGTTCTGTTTGAGAGGATTGTGAAAAGAGTGTTCAGTGTAAATCAGGAAAGCAAAAAAGTAAAACCCCAGTTTTCTGTGGTTATGCCTTTGGGACAACCATTTCAATGTGACTGCTAGCAGCTCTCATTCAGTTCTTTCAAATTTATGTGTTATTCTTTATAAAATTAATTCCCTGGCAACTGAAGATTCTTGCCACTTGTCCTCAGAGCACAGCTCTGATACACAGGTTAGTGTATCTCACGTTTCTGTTTGTTGTATTAATTCAAATTACTTGTCTTGTATTGCTTCAATGTGGTTATTTTTTCAGATACTTAGTAAACAGGGTGGAAAAGGAAGGATGCCGAACACTCAGCATATAAAATCAATTAATAAAGGAAGTAATATTGGGAACGCTTTTTAATATAAGGCCACCTGGAAGTTCTAAGCAGCACTTGTGGAGAGACGCAGAGGACTCTAGATACACAAGTTGATGGACTATGGAATT
Organism: Psophia crepitans; assembly: GCA_013399095.1. NCBI lineage: Eukaryota > Metazoa > Chordata > Aves > Gruiformes > Psophiidae > Psophia > Psophia crepitans. The sequence continues at coordinate 1,254,584 of VWZZ01006915.1, read as the reverse complement.
GGTGAGGGTGCACATACACAATACAGTCCAAACATCTGGGCCAGTGATACTCTTTTCATACAACTTAAAGAAGGTATAAGGTTCAATTTTCTTGTGGAGTGAAGAAGTCAGCTTGGAGTGAATGAAAAAACCCTTAAGTTTATGCACCGTAAACTGCATCTATTAACCATTTACAAACTATTTCAAATAAGATGGGACCCATACCCTAACTCTTCTGTAGACTAAAAACTCACATCAGATGCAGAGGGGCATTGCAACAGTGCCATCTTTGATAGCAGGCCAGTCAGGACTCCTTGTACACACCTGGGCATGTGATTTTAATAAGCTATACACACTTTTGGTCCTTGACTGGAAGGCAAATTAATGTTTCTGAGAGTGGATGAGGGTGTAGCCCTGTAGGTAATGCTGGAACATGCTTCTGAGCATGATTCCCTTAAGCAGTCCTACTTCCGTTCCTTTATTTGCCAGGAGCAAACTGAAGCCCCCTCACACAAGCGGCAGCACCACAGGCAATGTGATCAGCATAATAACTGACAACTGTTGCTCCACTGCCTGAAGACTTTGAAAAAGATCTATGATCTATAATGAATAATCAGGTCACTTTGTTCCTAAATTTCTCTACCAATGTAGCACTCATAGCATGTTTTAGTGCTCTCCCTTACTAGGGTACAAAATTAAGATTAAAACATAAACAGGAATTCTCTCTAGGCTTGAATGCTGCAGCTATTCTGCCCTCTCTCAGCCTGTAGACATGGGTAGCTACCATCTAGTAAAGACTTTTTAAAAAAGTGACCACTACTTATTTCTCCCTGTGTGTGTACCATTCACTGAATTTCATCTAGCATGTATAAGAAATACCCAGCACATACCTCGTTTTTCATCCCATATGGGCTTGCTCTGTGATTTCAGGATATACAAGTCCTAGTCCTGTAGAGCTAAAACATGTGTTTGAAACTTCTGGAACATGCTCAAGTTCATCTCACTTCTGAAGGGTATCATTTGATTCATGCTCTAGATTGGGGCTTAGAAAATTAGAAGTTAAATATTTTTGCTATGTTCCAGACAAGCTGCATAACTTAGAGAAAATAATTTATATCCCTTTGTTCCTAAAAGCATATATTTGTAAAAATGTGGGAAAGCAGTATTTTCATAGCTGACAAAGCCATCATCAGGAGGTGCTCAAATACAGTGGTGACAGACACCACAGAAAAATGGATTTGTAACTCAGGAATCCTGTCCTTCAGAGCACTAAATATCCTGGACATAGTGGAACAGAACATTTGAAAGACAATTGCTCAATCTATGGAAATAGAAGAGCTGTTTGTACCATTTGAGCCTCAACTATATGGATCCAATTGTGTATAACTCAATCTTTTTCAGTTCCAGAAGCACTTGGAATCAAACTGCTATGTACAAGGGGGATTAAATAAGCAACAAATAAGTATACATTCTTCCCCCCTTTTTTTTAATCTCCAGTGGTATTTTGGAAGCTATGATTTTTTTTTTTTTCTGCAAGGTTCTCTTGAGTTTTAATTGATTAAAGTTGGGATGTTAGAAGCCAAGTTCAGTATGATCGGTTCTGATCTGACAGTACAGAATATTGGTTTCTGTAGGATTTTGGGAGGACAATCTAATCTTATTTTTCCAGAAATTCTAGGCTGTCAGTGAAAGTTTCAGATGTCTTTAAAAAACAAGGGAGACACAAAACAATACTAGTTATTCCTAGCCCAAGTTGTAGGATTCTGATTCAGCAACACTCCTGATTCACCTCAACTTCTACTAGATACTTGCTAAGTTCATTGGCTTTCTCTTAAACCACTTGCCCTTCAGGACATTTTAATATCAATATCTGGCATGTTGCTGTTATAGCAAAGGGAGAAAAGGGGGTTTGGGGAGCCATCAGAAGTAAGAGGTGCATAACAGCTCCTCTGGCTATTTGAGATTGCATCTACTACCATAGCTACAAAAATGTGCCCTGGCCTAATAGCTTGGATTGCTAGAAACACTGAGATCTGCAAGCAAAGACACAGTGTTCTGTGACCAGAATGGAGAAGACACAGGTTACTGAAGTGACAGTTGTAGGTTACAGTACACTGTTGCTAAATGCAAGAGATCATGGACAAAGTGGTTCTCAGAGGAAGAAAGAAGAAAAGAATAGAAGAGATTAGTCACCCCAGTGCCTTTTGAGTTGGCTTTACTTGGCAAAGTTATAAAATTTGAGGAAATTATGTAGCAGTTTCTGCTACTAATGGAGTATATTGCACTTCATATTTTTCAAAGCTGTCCTCCTGCTTTTGCTGAGAAACCAGAATTTATGCTAATGAATCCTTGTCTGTTCAGTCTTGTTTCCTCCTCTAGCTTCATCTTACACGATTTCTCTTTCAACTAAAGATAATTCAAAGTTCACACAGCTCTCTTCTGAGAATCATTATGGAGAAAATTTGACAAAACAATATGTTGAGTTTGTTTTATCATTCCAAACAAACCACTTCCAAGATCTCAATGACACTAAAATATTAGAATAAGATGAAATGGAGTGCAAAGCAGCACAAGGGATATACACATGAAAAGTCAACAGAAAAGAAGCTTGAAAAAATTTATTTAAGGCTATCATTTAATATCCTTAAAGCTTAGCCTTTTTATAACAAAGGTTTTAAGAGGGATATTCACTTCTCAGGCATTTGTAACTGCCAGGCCCTTACTAATAACACGTATAATTGGTGACTGAATCCTCTGTGTGTAGAAGTCAACATTTTAGAAAAATAATTTTATCGTTAAATATAAATGGACTTACTTCAGTCCTAATAAATGGAAAATGTGAACATATGGAAATTTCATAGTCTTAAAGCTGTTAAGATAACCATCCCTTAGACAATAGGTTTTCCATATATAAACCTTTGGCAACACTAAACTGTATTACAATTATTTCCTGGCATGCAAGGTGACATAGCTTTGTTACACCCAATGTAAATGACAGAATACAGATTTCAGAATCTCCTAATAACTGGCAGTTGATGCAATGAAGATCTTCATTTATCCCATTTTTATTCTGCATTTTTACTGGTATTCTTCCGAAAGGTCCCTGGAAAAAAAAAAGCAGCAGCAATTAGGACATACTATAAATCTCCCAAGATTTATGAAAATTGTGTGGAACGCATTTTTTCTGTTTAAGAGTTAGCAGATGTTAGTTCCACAGACCCCTCAATGTCTCTTTCTAATAACAGATTGAAAACAATTATTCCTAAAGGAAAAGCGTTTTCGTAGTTTCTAATAGGCTATATTCCTAAATTGTTTGTTTCAGTCCTGAACTACAAACAAACATTAAAACATTAAAATGTTAATAAAAACTATTTTAACTACAGCTTCTAAATTTTTGAGACAATATTGGTTGTTTCAGATTTCCAAGATCAATTAGTCATTTTGGGTGCTTCAGTAGTCCAAAGACTGAAAGCAATTAATTTGCATAGAGTGGACATCCAACATTTTAAAAAATCTGGCTGCTTACATGTGCCTTGAATTGGCATTTTATTATTTTTGAAATGCTTTGTTAATGTTAACAAGTATTTCTTAAATATTAACCTTTTCACAGAGCTCAGATAGAAATGTTGCTTTCTCAACAGCATTTGCCTATATGCAGGCAAACTAACGCAGGGTTCGTAAATAGTTAGTTCTCAGGAACTCAGGCTGCAGTACCCCATTCCTTAAAGACAAACCACAATTTAAGGTGGTGTTTTATATCATGGTCTTTAAAGAATAATTAGTTTGGTGTCATTTTACCAATAAATCTTTCTGATTTTATAATGCCCCTGCAAAGAAGAGTTTTATTTTTCAGTAATGTAATATGACCTTACTTCTGGTAACATTCAGTGGCAAAACTCCCCTCAAGTTAAATAGGAAACTGTTAAATATGTTCACCACTGATGAAAATACAAATTACATTTGGAATGGGTTCTCTGTACTGTTTTATCCTTGTTCAGCGCTGTCTGTAACAAAGTTTGGAACATAGTTACAGATATGTCAATAGTCAAGAGAAAAATTAGCAGTATTTTCCCTGTGTGTGTCAAATACATTTAAAAACCCAGTATGTTAAGAATAACGCAATAAAAATTCAGGCACCTTTGGGTAACTTTTGTGTTAATCAGCCATTTTAGGAACTCTTTGGCAGCCATATCATCCAGGACTTTGTTGATATCACTTGTGAAAGTGCCATCTGCATGTCTTCGGCCCATTTCTTCGGCCACAAGAGCTTTTTCTGGGAAACTTCAAAGGGAAGAAATTATCAAATTATAATTTACAGATCAAAATAAACATGGTTTTAAAGGGCCTCATTACAGGATTCTAATACACTGCCCATTTCCTGTGATTTTAAGGAATTAAGAGTTGAGCCTGATGCTATGGCTCAGTATAGTGTGATGTATAACAGAACATCTTTTGAGGGATTATTTTCTCAACAGAATAAAATGTGGAAGTCTCCCTTTACCAGATAACAACTGTTCCTTCAGATGAGTCTAAATTCCTCTCTAGCACTTTTGAAAAAGCCGTACATGCAAAAACATATCTCAGTCTGCAATGTCTATGCCAGGTAGACTAGGCATCAATAAAACTCACAGTGGATTTTCTAAGAATTGTCATTTAAGAAATATTGCCACTAAAACATTATAGTCAAATTTTCATACATTTTTTTCTGTTCTAATGGGACTTAAGTCCTAGTTATATACTTAGAATTATATTGCTTAACTAGATATTGAGAGCAGCATCTTTTTGGGAGGTTAAAAGAACTCAATTACAAAACTAGTATAAAATCTGTGTGCTTGTTTGCTGTACAATAGCAACATAAAAATATTTGGAATCAAATCCTGATTCTTGCTCTATCCTTTTTTGACCACTGGAAAACCATTATGCCAAAAGCCTGATTTAGAAAACTTTCCTCTCCTGTTTCATCCCATCAAATATAGGAAGATTTTAATGGGTTCCACTAAGGTGGGCTGATGCTGAAGCACACTGTTCTGGGACCAATGGCAGTCAGACTTGCTCTTTTCATGCAATAATTTCAGGGAAGGCTATATACAAGTTTGACTGCAAATAATACTAAATACTGGAAAGCAGAAGGGTGGTCTACATTTAATTGTCCATCTAGATTTCTAAGCTCAGTTCATCACAGCTAGGTTGTATTTCTCTCTTACGGATACTGAAATACCGTATTTCTGCTCATGACAATAAAACATTGCAGAAGAATCACTGCAAATCTGAACATCACTATGAAGTGGCACCAGCCTTTCCCTTCTATATATAGCTGACCTCATTTATTTAATTCTCTTTTTTTCAGGAAATTGTCATTATTTACAAAATTTACCTGTTTAGTCTTCCTTGACTACAACACACAATTTTGTCTTATAGATTATATTTTTTATTATTGTTATTATTTATTAGTTTTTTATAGTGCAAGAGACTTACATAGTACTTTACAGCTGGTAGAATATATAATCAGAGGATGAACTGAAATCCCTGCCCCAAAGAGCTTACATTCTAAAGGTACAAGTAAGTACAGAACATTAAAAGGTGGGGAGTGGCATGTGCATGGTGTAGCTCCTAACCATGCAGAGTTGGAAATAGATGAGATAGAAGGTTGGCTGCAGGAGGTTGAAGGTAATGCCAGTCTGAGTGTAAGACTAGCATGAAAAAAGATGTAAAATCATAAGTGAGTACATGAAGTGAATAGGCTTGAGAAATTTGCAGTGAATATGTGAAGAACAAAATATTAATGAAAGAAATCAGAGACATAGGTAGGTCAAAACTGTGGAGTGCTGCATCCAGGAAACCGTGCACCATAGCAGAAGAAGTAGAGGTGTCTTAAAAAGAAAAATAAGTAATAACTGTAGGAAATTATAGTTATTTTGTCAGCAGCAACTTCGGGAGACTTTGTGGAGCATGGGAAGAGGAAAAGAAGTCATCAGTTACTGTTGGGAATGATCACCAGTGCATGGAGTACCGCTGATGACATTGGTAAAAATGTAATCTTAGAAGTATTGCAGAGGAAAAGATTGACTATGAAAGGGAAAAAAAAAGTAATTTAAGATGACAGTGACTTGAATCATCTCAATGATAGTTAAGGAGACTGTAAGCAATGTTAAGTGAAGGGGGAAAGGTGATAGAGGAAGGTCTGGTTTCATTTTAGATATGTTGACCTTAAATATAACCTGACCTTTTAGAGTGTAACAGCATACCGAACAGGTTTGTTTTAATCTGTATTTGAACTTAATAGTGTAAAGTGGAAGTCTAACACCCACAGAATATCTCCTATTACAAAAGAAAACCATGAAGTACAGCAAGAGTGATCAAAAACACATCAAGGTTTCATCAGACTTGATTTATAACCCCAAAAGCAAGGCAAAATTTAATAATAGGAATGGATTGGTTCTTACTCTCTTCTTCCTCGTCCATTCACTAACCAAGCAATAAACTCTTTGGCAGCTTGACCTTCCAAATAAGAGGTGATATCGCTGGTATAGGTGCCTTCAGCATGTCTCTCGAATTCAGCATGTCGCTTGGATATCGCATTGCTGAAAGAAGAGCAATACTGTAGGAGCAGACTGCATAGGGACTTCATTTTTTTTTAACCTTTATTCATTTGTATTTCCCATGCACCCAACTAGCATTTCTTATTAGGGAGAGGTGGTTATTCTGCTTCTCAAATTACTCCTGATAATTTTTTTTTCTTGATATCTTTCCATTCTGAAGGCATTAGCTGTACTATGCAATACAGTTTTGTGCAGAGATGCCTGAACTAGTTCTGAACAAATCAAATCAGGTGCTGAAAGCAATTACGGCTGCATTGGAATGGTCTTCTGCTAGTTTAGTTAGATATGATCAACAAACTGTATTTTATTATACAGACATACTTTTTGTTACCTCTTGTGTTTCTTTTAATTTCCATTAAGCTACTCCTCCTACCTTCATCTTCGTTATTGTTTAGCCAAATCGTTCAGACTTAACTCCTTTTGAATTTACATTTTCAATTGTGTTGTGAACACCCTTTTAATAATCATTCTGACAAAGTGATAAGTTTGGAACAATTTCAAGCCTGATCACCTCCAGCTTAATATGGAAAGAAAATTGCCTTCTCCCTCCCTACACCTCTTTGTGCTTCTCTTTCTGATATAGCAAAAAGTTATGTCACAGTGGCCCTTAGGAAGATAAGCTGCACTGAGAAGGAGACATATTTTGGAGTATTTTCCACAAATAAGTTCCCTAGCATTTCTATTTCAGAATTTGCTAATTTCTGCCCAATTTTCAGGGCCTCTAGCTCTTTCTATTAGTTTTTTATCTTTTGGGGATTTCACCATTCCTCCTAATTTAGTACCATCTGCACTTTTCATCAGCATGCTAACTAGAGTTGTTTGGAACATTTTAAGTGAAACGTTAATTTTGTTGAGATATGCTGTTTCATTGAAGCTGAAACATTATTACAGATTTGTTACTGATATTGACAGTGTTTTGAATGGAAGGATCTTTGTGATCCAGGCTATTCTCTTTGGAATTTTGGCAATAGGAAGAATTAATGCAGGTATTTCAATCTGTTTTGCATGAACACTTACTGGGTTTTTGTTTTAGTTGTTTCAAATTTCCAATCCCCCTAACCCTCTCCCAAAAACGTCAAGAAACAAAATTCTGGCCTCCAGCAGGTCTTGTATTCTCCTTTCCTGTAGTAAGGGAGCGGTTTATGTAACATGGGACTGAGTGCTTAGGGCTGAGCATTGCATTGAGTTCTATCAGCTCTCTGCAAATTGGTGCCTGGCCATTTTCCTTTGATTAGTCTTCTCACTGGTTTTCTTTTCCTCAACGTAATGAGGTGGGGTTTTTTTTGCTTCTGTCTCTTCCTATACCAAGGATTTCTTTTGATCTTATTCTCTACTCTCCTTTATTATTTGAAATGTCCTTTCCTGAAATCTATTCTCATCCTGCTGCATTCCTTGAAGCCACTGTACATAGCTATAGCACACAGGTACAAGAAAAAGTAACATAGAGACATTTCCTCCTTCCTCGAAAAAAGCAGGTGCAAGATAATTTCTTTTGGTAGGTGTTTCTTGGATTATGGTAACATTGTAAAGAATACTATTTGCTTTCTTCCTTTAACAGAAAATGAGCTCAAACTGTTTTTGAGTAACAAGTTGTGGCAACTAGAATACCTTGAGAGCTGGTCCGGGAATTTGTCATTTTCTTTGTCCTCCTTTCCCTGTTGGCTGTAGTGGAATTCCACAATCAGTAGATCATTATTACAAGTACATTGAAGAGCATGCATAAACTGATAAGATTTTATTGGTTATTATTTAAATATTATGATAAACAACCATGACCAATAGATGAATATTATAAATAATTGCAGGCTTATGAATTTAAATGAATACAATATCTAGAAATCATTACTTTATACTTTAAAGACTTCCACAGGGATTTAAAAGCATTAACGTAATAGATTTTTGATTCAGTGGACAGATGTTTTCTAAAATTAGGGCACAGAATTACATGCTTTTACATTATTCTTGCTCTCAGCTTGGTAGCTTGTGTTTAAATAAAGTATATATTCAAGAAAACATGCCAACTATACTTGTGATACTGTTAAAGTAATGAGTGGTCAACAAAACTTAAGCCTTATCTCCCTTTTCACAAATGAAACTTCAGGATTACAGTATCCATCGATACAAAAGTTTTACTGAGGCCTAATGGCCCAGACCTTTACCTTAGGGATGTGGTTTAGTGGGTAATAGGTGGTGGGGGGACGGTTGAACTAGATGATCCTTGAGGTCTCTTCCAACCTTAATGATTCCATGATTCTATAATTCTATTTACCTATCTTATTCCTATTCATTCACTGAAACAATCCCAAAAAGGCTGAAAATAGTCTTTTTAGATGGCATATCAGGTAATATACTGATACTACATTTGATTTATCCAAATCCTTTTGACTGATTTTGCACATATTCCCCATTGCTAATGATACATTAACATTATATATAAATTTTCCTTAAGTACTTTACTTATTTGAGGATTATACATGGTCTGTGATGGGAAGCTGAAATCAAGAAACTAAATTCAGCTAGATTTTTGGCTGTCTCTGTATATGGACATCTATAGGAATGTGACCAAAATGCTTACCCATTTCTTTTAGTGCTCATTAACCATTGCACAAAGTCCTGAGCTCGTCTAGTGTCCAAGTACTTGCTGTAATCACTGGTGAATGTGCCTTGTGAGTGACGTTTCACTTCGTTCAGCTGTCTAGATTCATCTAATGGTTCAGACTGGGAAGCTTTGAACGATCTATGAAGAGTTTAAAACTTGTTAATTGGCAATGCTTATAGTACATTCTACAGGTGCATTGACTTTTCTTTTAAAAACACTATTTTATGCACTCACAAAATAAAAGCAAGTGGCATTATTGATCCCTAGCTGGCTAGTGAAATGAATCAATGTAGGAGACTGGATACTGCACAGTTACAAGATCTTGGCTAACTGAGGCAGGTATTGTTTGTAATACCAAAAACTTCTGTCCTAGCCTTTGCAATATCAAAAACTTTTGCTGATTCCAATGGTAGATTAAGGACTGTGTGTTAGTATACAAAGTCATTGTATGTTTTACTTAAGAAAACAAAGTTGAGGCCAAATGTTTCTAGAAGTTTGATCTAAAGAAATTACCTCGATTTCTCCTCTGTATCCTGAAGAGGATTTTGCCAGCTGCCTTGAACTATCATTAAAAGGAGTCCAGCAACAAAATAGACACTTTTCATTTTCATTGCCTGTCAAAGCAGAAATAAGGCAACAAATAAAAATGTAACCATCTTTACATCTGAATCAATTACATCAAACAGAGACATCTTTAATGCTGATCTAAACTTGATGATACAGAGATGCCGTCCTCGGGCTCCATGTCCACTGGATGGAGACTGTAGTGCCTTGGATAGGCATGCAGAAGATGTAGTCTCTGTTCTAGTCTTTAGGCTCTAGTCTCTATTCCAGAATGCAAGGTAAGCTGAGAGCAACTGCAGCCTCACTTTCTTTTGTAATAAAAAGGGTAAAGGGCTGTATCTTCTTTGCTCTGTGTTCTGCTGATTGTGATCATTAGATCTGCTTCTATAATAACGTTTTATTGCAAAACTAGGGTATTGCTGTGACTTTTACTTTTCCAGCTTGCTCACTAAAGAAAAAAAACACAGCAAATCACTGTCAAGAATACTGTCACATTAGCAGCTCCCTATTCTTTCCTTCTGTCCCTCCATCCTCCTTTTGAAAGTGTTTTTTCTTTTTTTTTCTTTTTTTTTTTTTAGTAACAGATATTACAGCAGTATACCTCTGGCCTTAATAATAACTGATTAATGGGTGTGACTCCTTAGAAAAAAACAACCACAAAACCACACACTGGCTTGTGTTCAATTCATGATGGATTATGTCAAGTTTTGCTTGTGGCACTACTCATATAATACTTTATTTCAGCTTAAGGGCTTCCATTATGGGGCTATATGGGATATACAAGATACGGTGTATATACGTCATATTAATGGTAGTAAACCAAAGCAGAAAAGATTGTCTCCTACAAGTAATTCTTACTGTTACAAGTCATTCTATTGGCTTCAACCATGTAACAGAAATGGCTACATTATTACATATGTCTTCATCACAGTGCACTGTAATAACTTGACCAGTTTCACTGACTTTAATGTGAGATTATTCAATGTAAACTAGAGTATTACAGTCTGTACAAATGTTTTGGTGATCCACCACCAAAGCTGTGATTCCTTTACTTGCATTGGAGACTGGTGCACTCATGCAAGTAGTACAGTTAAAACTTTTAGTGCATAGTCACAAATGAGAATAAGGCATTCTCTAATCCCCTAATCATGTGTGCTACAGTTTTCATTATTTAATGTAGTAGTATTAGTCTGTTGACACATGATCCCCTATAGGATAAACTCTGTTGAACAAAGAAATGCTATTCATTTTAGGCTCACAACACCCTGTGCAAAAGGGACTATGAGCAGCTAAGAGATTCAAAAGCACTTTACATAAACAGGAAATGAGAGGAAATCTACTTACAAAATCAACTAATATATATTGTTTATTTCTAATAATTTTGGATCACTTAAATTTATGGAATGAATGTATAGAAAAGGAAATAAATTTAAAATTTGGTTATGTATTTTTGACTTTGACAAAGAAATTGAATATGCCACTCATTCAATGGCTAAATGCTCATTCATTGTATGATGAATAGTAAATGCTCATTTGTTCTAATTTTAAAATCATTATGGATCACATTATTAATCTGCCGTAAAGCAACAGAAGTTGCAATGAGTTCAGATCAGCAAAATGTCCCTGGAAATAATTTCATCATGTACTTGTACCGATAACTGTATATTTGAAAGAGCCTTTCTGCCATCTATTACACTTTCCTATGGAAGTTTATGTTACAGTCTGAAAAACAAAGGGAGATGATAGATGAGTCCACTGAAGTAAAGCGCTAGGTGACAAAGGAAGACCCAGCCAAAAAACACCCTCCCCACTAAACGTAATCTACATTGAACTCCTTTGGCTCTATTGGAGGAGTTATTTATTGAAATTCAATGATTTATAAAATAAAGCAGTCTGAGTGAAAACATATCTATTCTCTATTGTAATGCCTTGTCACACTAGGCTGAATTTTAAATATACTATGGTCTGGAGAAAGCCATAAGAAAGTTATGAAGGAATGATGTCTAGAGAAGGTGCAGATTACTCTGTTTTGAGATTTAGAATTGCGTCTGCATTGAGAAGAGAAATGGGGGGTGATATATGAACATCTCTGAAAAAGTAAACACCTGCATCAAAATCCTTACTGCTGTAGGACTTCTACTCTGCCCCAGAAGTCTTCCCAACTTCAGAGCAGATTTATGACATCTGTTTCTTCCATCTATTATAAAATAACTTACAGCTGGAGATGCAAACTTGACTGTTGGCAGACATTTTACCTATGGTTAGGGAGAATGTATTGCTTCTGGTACTTTGTGAGGCCTAAGGAATGATATAAATATTTTACTAGAATACCTCAGTGTCAGTATCAAAATATGTAAGGCAATAAAAATCCTAATCAAATCTTAATCAAAGCCAGGAAAATAAAGTAATGAATATCAGACTTTCTGGTGGATTGTTCTGTTAAGCAAAGGAATCAATTTCCCTCTCTCCACCAGAAGCCACTGCCAGTGTTGCTAATTGTGTATGGTGACTCTTGTCTGCCTTCTGTAATGTCCTCATAAATAAGATTTGATTCCTACACTTGCACATATCCTGCTATAGTACCAACAAATACCATAGTGGCCATGTAGTCAGCCCTATTATAACCCTAACTATATTACTGAACTCTCTTTTCACTATTTCATTTGGAGCTGTAATTTGGTGGTGCAACACTGACATCCAATGTTTATCCCAAAGAATGCATAATTTCACATTTCATAGGCTTCCAACAATGGAACAAAAGCTCTGCCTATTCTTTGGGAGATGACTCTGCTGTGGTCACAAAAATGGTTTGATTGTAATGTAGTGACCCCTATGTTAGCTGATATGGCCATAAGTGAGTTAACTTGGACACCAAATAAAGTCTGGCTATTGCACTGTACATAAGTAAATTTGCCCTGCTTAATGGTATACTAACAGTTTAGTATACTTCTACTTAACCCAAAAATTTTTAAAAAACATTGTTTACAGCTGCCTGTAGCTTTCTTAAACCATGATATAGACTAGACATATACCTAAGTCACTGAAGTGGAATGAAATAAATAGTCTAGTCATTAATCCAGCCTCCTTATAGTAATATCAGACACCAAAAGCTATTCTTTTATATAAAACTTATTAAAAATATTAAAAACCCATTGCAGTCAGTAAACATTTTCAGTGATTTCAATATATCTTGGATCTAACTCATCCCTCAGTCCTATAGAGCTTTCAGATGTGAACAATCCCACTGGCTACTTTATGCCATAAGAATACGTTTAAAGTTAAATGCATGTTTAGCTTCTTCCTAAATTTTGCAGAATCAGAATCTGGGGAGATTGCTAAAGAGAAAGATGTATAAATGCATTTTTTTTTTAAATTAATACAATTTGCAAATAAAAGAATCCTTATTAACAAAAAAAGTATTTTCAAAAGCTATTAAACTTCTGTCAAATATGTTCTTTTAAAAATTTCAAATCAGTTTTGTTTCTTCAATGTTTAGTACTTGCTATTGGTAACCCAAACCAGGAACAGCAATCTTCATCAAGCTAAAGAAAATACAGTTTTTAAAGAAGGAATTGTTATTTTATTCTTGAGAACACAAGCATGTTTTGTAGAGAAAGAGAGATGATCAGCAAAATAATATTTGTTTAGTTTATTCCTGCTCATGAATTCATTTCTCAATCAGAAGAAAGGTTTTATTTGCTCTAAGTTATTTGGGTCACCAGGAGATACTGCTAAAACGCATGCAATCTTATTGTCAAGGTGCAGGAAAACTAAGGCTAATCTTACATGGAAAAATCTTGTTCCTATGCATATTAGACTAATGGAAATGTTTTAATTTCTTCTGATTGGAGATGAAAATCTTAACACATCTCTGTTTGAACCACCAGAAAGTATGTCACAAGTAAGTCTCTCAAATCTTGATCAGAAACTTGTTTGAATATTATTTCTTTGATCAACCTGATTTTGCTGGTTCTTACAATATATTTTACTGCAGATGTCTTTTGTACACTATGTGCAATTTTAACTAGCTTAATTTCTTTGAGTTTTCAAGAAAGAATAATTCAAAAGTCACATTTTTATTTCTAGTTTAAAAATACAAATTATGGAGTCACAGTGGCAAAAAAGGGACTATTTTCATATGAAAATGTATGAATGAATAAAACAGATTTCTGTTGACATGAAACTGTATGCAATTATTCCTAATTATAAATAAATTACTTTTTCAGGTAGATGTACTTTACATCTAATTTACCTACCATGTTATAATGCCTTGTGGAAAGTTCCATAAAATATAATGGTTCTAGTCTAAGGAAATCTGTAGTAGGATGGAAGACTAAATTAAATTTTATGCAATGATCACTAGTAACTATTGAAAGGCTTTAATTGAAAGGCTTCTAGTTGCTTGAGACAAACTAACCTAAAAGTGGGGCAGCGCAGTGGCAATCTGTAGGGCGACGGACAGTCTTAAATCGGTGTCTATATAAGATCACTTAATTTGTTTGCATTCTGCTAATTTAATCCCTGTTGTTTCATATTTAGGCAGTAGCTATAAGGAGTGAATATTTTTAAACTAATGTTCATTAAGTATCTCTAGAGGAAATACTAAAGGACATAAAATATAAAAATCAATAATTATGTATCTCACATTTAAATTCTTACTACAATGCATGTCTTTCATGTTCTCATGGTTAATCTTCCTTCTTTCAATTGCTTCTGCAACCCAAACAGTTGATTTCTCTTCTTAGGATCATTCTCTGTTGAACTAATTCAATAGATTAAAAGATTTATATGATGATGTCATTAACTCCAAACATCAATGATTATAACCACAGAAGAAAACACCAATTTGCTGAAAGATCCTGCACCTCTATTGCAAACTTTGGGCAATACAATTCAGATAATGCACTCAGCTTTCTCAAACAAATTGTACTGGTAGTTCATGTAAATCTTACCTTTTTATACTTTGCAGTGATACGTAGCAGAAAGAGCTCCTACTGTCTCTTCTGGGACTATGGCAAGCCTTGAGGATCCTGAGATCTGCCTTGCTGCCTCTTTTGCACAGACTTATATATATACTGTTCAGCTCTAGTAAGCATTACGAGAGTGCATCATTGCTGACAGTTTCCTTATTCAACTTAAAAAAAAAGTCATCATATTTGCTATTCATTTCATTTGATAATTTTACAAGCAATTTCACACATTCATTCTGCTTACTTTATGACATCAACGCTAACATGGATTTGCAGAAGGAGTGAGGTAGCAATGTCCAAATAAGTAAATATCAAACAGAAGAGCATTAGGATGACAAACAGTGGGCTAAAGGTGCCTGAGATTAAGGCAGCAATTTCTCCAAACTCTGGTTTGCCACATTTATCATTTAGTATTGAGCAAAACCCGGAATTGTTGACATCAATAGTATCAACTTCACCTATCAATTTTAAATTAAGGTTTATAAATTTAATACAGTGTTAACAATAACCAACACAATTCCTGCAAAGCTCTTGAACTTCGGGTAATCTTGTGCCAATATAATGAACATGAAGAGATGTGAAGTACTGCAGTGACAGCTGCCCACTGTGCAAAGCCCAGCACAGGTCAAATTCAACAAAAAGATTTGATTACCCTTAGATGTAAAATGCCAACTTGTAAATTCTGCCATATGAAAATTCATGCTTGCTTGAGAACTGCATGCCAAACATTCATTATAAATTGAGTTTCACGCTGTGGCCTACAGATTTATGCAATATAAGCTTTTTGCTCACGTTTCCATGCCCTGCAAGGATAACCCCTCAAAACCAAAACAGATTTGAGCTTTGTAGCTATCTATGTTCTATGCAACTATTCTCAAAGTGCTAAACCATTAAGTAATAGAGGCAATTTCATAGCTGTGGTGGGGCAGCATTGTCAAAGCATGTCTAGCCATCAGGTGTCAGAGGTAGGAGAGATTGACACAAAGCTCAGCTGAAAAAAACTGCCAGTTAGGAATATGGGTCTTTTATCCTGTCTATGAAGCAACGAGTGAGATATCCCACTTCAAGGAATTCTTGGAGAAGTTTGGTTTTTTTTAACGGACTTTTTCATACATCATGATAATCCTTTGTAAAATGCAAAAGGGCACCAAACCCGAAATATGATTATCACATATGTAAGGTGCCAGGCAGTCCGGGAGACACATTAAATACGAAGGATTGCACCTTGAGTTTCAGATCTGCTCAGTAAAAGGAGCCCATGGTCTAATTTGTGGCACAAAGTGTACATATTACAGCAAACCCTCTTATTTCCCCTAACACTGCTCCATGAAGCCAGCAAGAAATGTTCTTCAGTAAAGTAATTTTCTGCTGGCTGACCACAGCCAGATTGGCATAGCCCATATGATACAATTGAGGCAGTGTATAAATTTAATAACCCTAGTGTTTGCCTCTAGTGGCAAACAAAATTTAATGTATCCTTCCTAGAGCTCTATCCTAAGTACCTTGCTGTGTTACCATATTATGGGTTTAGGGAACCATTAAGTCTCACTATACAGTCCACATAATCAATTCTAAATACATATTTTTGGTGTTAGTATAATTTTTGTCTGCTCTTGGATCCATCTACTAAGATTCACGGTCCATTTTTGTAATTTCTAGCTACAATGCAAGTGTCAACTAATACTGCTTCTGAAAACTTCAGAGTGCAGCTTCTGTTCCTCTCATCATTACCTTCTGTTTGTACCTTCAGTCATATCTTCCCTTTTTGTTAATCTCCTTTTTAATTACTACTTCTTTCCCCTTCTTTTTCACATGTTCTCTTCCCCATGCCGTCTTTTTCCTGCTGCTAACTGTATTTTTCACATCCATCCAAAGTCATGGATTCCCAGTTGTTGATTGGCATAGGATAAACAAACTCGCATGCACACTTATCAAACTTGACTTCTCCGATTTTTTTCTGTTTTGAACAACCAAAATTACGATCTCCATATACCAACATTCCCTAGGCAAACAACTGTGTAACATTTACAACATGGTGCCAAAGGAGTCAAAATAAGCCTGGAAACAACCTAATACCGCAAATCAACTTATTTTCATGAGATGCTGATTCAATGAGATACTTTGTTGTCTTTATCTCAGACTTATGTTTTAATCTACCTTTTATTTAAACTTTATGAGCGTTATACAGGGGGTGCAAAGGCAGCGTTTAAAGGTAAGTCCGGCAGTAACAGCGAGAAGGCGCTGTCTCCTGACGTTGGCCGGTGTTGCGGCTGGCTCCTGGGGAAGGCAGGCTGCCCAGCCCTGCAGTACCCCGGCCGGACAGCAGATGGTGATCAAAGGGCCCTGTAGGCCTTTTTGACACCAGGATGATACGTACGCCCTCGTTGAAACGTATTGCTACAGATACGTCACTGCGTGTTGAGTTAAAGTTACATAGCTTTCTAAACAGGCAATACAGCATGTAAGGAAATACCGTCTCCTCCAGGAAACAAGCAGTTCCCTTCTTTTTGTTCAGCTCTGTTTATTTTCTTGTGTCAGATAAAGTTCCTTGTTTACAGTAGACTGATTTCAGAAAAAAATGTACGAGACAGAGCAGCTCAGTGCACCTGGCTGGGCAGGTTGTTGCACAGACAATATCATCTAGCAGGTCATCTAGCATCTAGAAGGTGACTGAGTATTTGTTTTTCAAGTGATACACAGACAATAAAAAGTACAGGAAAGAAGTGAACTGCAATCAAGAACCATGCAACCTTCAGTTGCCGTAACCCAATCTATAGTAATACGCACTTCAAGAGCACAGCAAACAAGTGTATGAAACATGCGTATGTACTCGGGTTTTTTCCTCTCACGTTGTAAAATAGAATAGATGGCAACTTTTGGCAAAAACCTCACTCTCCTCTATATTTTAGTCCACATATTAGACAGTACTTCAACTGAGTCAGGCTAAGAGACAGAATCTGAAAGTGACCTGCCTTCAGGAAAGTTTCATCTTAATGTTTTTCATGATTCACTTGGAGTCATTAAAAAATCGGTACCTTGGGTTTACTGTATTTGGAGTTGATCAAAGTTTCCTGCACCAATATCTCAGCACCAGCTAATGGCTGCTATTAAGGACAGTGTACTGCACTCACTGGACAAAAAATCTGTGGCGAAAGTACAGAAGAGGTAAAATAAGAAGGAGAATTCTTACCAGCTGCACACTGAACCTGATGCTGTAGCAGTGACCATTCCAGTTGGCATGGCTTTTCAGAAAAATAGGACCAATGTATTTCTTATAACAGGCTAACATTCTCTGAATATCATAATTTTCTAGCATGTTTCTCTCTACTCCTTAACTGTTGGTACAAGAAAAAAAATAAAATTAAATCTTCAAGATTTGAACATTTATACGAATTAGGAAGTTGCCGACTTTTGAAAGTAAAAAAGTAAAAACATCCCCAACAAATGCTTTCAAAAAGGTGAACCCCCACATTTTTCTGTGTATTTCTCATTACATGTTTATATTATGCTATTATTACCCATTATATATCTAAAGTACATGGGAGGGGTGTGACTACAGGCCCATACCCTCTTCTTTCTTACGTTGCACAGAAAGCATTTTTCTCTGCCTAACCTTGTAAACCATGAGTTCAGAGGCTGGGCTGTGCAGTCCCTTTTATTTTCCTATCCTTGCTACAGGATAATCATCCAAAAGAGCCCTGCATTCCCCTTGTGGGAGTTAGTGCGATATATATAGGAATAACATATGTGTAAACACATACTTAAAGCATATGCATCATGTCACATACATACATGTGTACATATACATAACACACAAATGTATCCATATGTCTGATACAACTCCATGGCTACACTTTGGAGAGCAAGAATGGCTTTCTGAAATGGAGGATTAGTTTAGGGTCTCTAAGCCTTTCCACCGCGTGCAACTGTGCTCCCTGCCATGGATGCTGATGGGTTTGCACCTCAGCAAAGAGAGCTATTGTAACTATGCTGTAGCCCACACTGTCTACTTACATAAATTGGAATCGCTCCATTTGAAGTCAATAGAGCTGCATCAATTTGCGCAAGCAGAAGAGCTGGCCAAGTATGTACTAGTTACTTTACATTCTGAGAAGACGATGTTCATAATTGAAAGTAATACCAAATGCTCTTAGCAAATACTATGAATTATTCAGATTAAATATAGAGCCTTCAAATGACTCTATAAAATGTACTAAACAGCTGTGCCTTGTAATTGGAACTGACTGGCAAACTGGAAAGTATTGAATGTAGTCTAAATTTGACTTGATATCTGAGTAAAATGAGTATAACACTAACCATATTCTGGAGCCTGGCTGGGGTTATACTTGGTTTTCTACTAACGCTGTTTTCTCTTGAGGCCTCTTCTTCTTTGCAGCTGCAGTAATCCTGAGTGAAGCAAAGGATGTAATTCCATGTTTGAGGTATGAGGATTGCGTGTTCATTGATATGTACCACTCACACAGCATGAATGAGGTAAACAATGAAAATAAGTGTTGGGGAATGAATGGTTTGGAGTGGAACCAGTAGTTTTGCTACTATTTATGTACGCTTCTGTTCCTAGAATAAAGCAGTTTTTGCTTTGCAGCTCCAGCTTTATTTTGTAAAAGCTACGCAGGATTCATAGTGGAAACAGACTTGTAAACAACTGTGGTTATTTATCAAGGGCCTGTCTACTTATTTCAGAACAACCATGTCCCATCTTCAGAGGCTTGTATACCTTTTTTATATGATAGATATTTGAAGACTAAGTTTCGTTGTCTGAAATGGTATTTTTTGGCATCTGAAATGTGAGATTCTTATTTGAAAGGGAAAAGAAAAGCAGAAAGTGCTCAGCTTTTTCTGAAACTTGGACTCTCTAAAACATTTGAATGTGGGAAGCAAAACTCTGAGGATATTAATTCATCAGACGAGAAAATTTTATCATAAAAGCTATAATTTCTTAGTTTCATAAGTTGTGTCCCAGTGTTGGCTCTTAAATACCATATTCTATGTCTGCAGTATTGATATATATACTTTTTATTTATATATAAGGCTAACTCTGAAACATATTTTTGTTAGCTTGATTGCTCAGGACAAGCCTTTCACCTTGAACTGTGCTGAAGCTATACGACTGAAGAGCCTAAACTGTAGGCTAGATTAAAAAGGAATGAGGCAAATAACTGTCCAGTGAATGTTTGTGCTGATGCTTATAACATGGGTTAAGATTGTAGCAGAAATGCAGAATGGAAAAAGTTCTCTTTCTAGAGAAGAAAAGGCTTGGGAGGATCTTATCACTGTACATAAATATCTGAAGGGAGGATGTAAAGATGATGGAGCCAGGCTCTTTTCGGTGATGTCCAGTGCCAGAACAAGAGGCAACAGACACAGACTGGAACACAGAAGGTTCTTTTTTTACTATGAGGGTGACCAAGCACTGGCAGATGTGACCCAGAGAGGTTGTGGAGTCTCCATCCTTTTAGGTATTCAAAAGCCATCTGGACACAGTCCAGGCTGCTGGCTGTTAAGTGGCCCTGCTTGAACAGGGAGATGGGACAAGAGGACCTCCAAAGTTCCCTCCCAACCCCAACCATTCTGCCATTCTGTGATACTGCGACGGTAAGTTTGAAGCGCTCTGCACCATTTCTAATGCATGACTGCAATGTTACCTAGTATTAGCACAGGCCAGCAATTTGACGTTGTGTATGTTTTTAAGATATTTTTTTTTGACACTCACAGCATCCTAGGACATTTTCCCCCAGGTCATCAAAATACTTGGTTGCTCAGTCATAAAGCTTTCAGGTTAGATATTATTTCAGCAACTCAGTGTAAAAGTCACATATTCCCATTCTTTGGCAAGAGCACTGTGTAAGGCAAATAAATTAACAACATGAAAAAAATTAAGCAAAACTGACAGCAGCATAATGCACTTATTTTTTCATGTTTTATCCCCACAACTGCTTCCTACAAGCCAAGGTAAACGGTGGACAGTTTGGGAGATGTGTACTCTGCCTTAGGAAAGAAATAGACATAAGGGCAGACTACTAATGAAACATGTAGTGTATCCCTTGGGAAAGAGGTACCTTCTGTTATTTTATTTGATACATTTTCCTGAAATATCCCTTCCTCCAAAGATTTCCAGAATCTTCTGACTACAGACCCGTGGGCAGGGTGTGAACAACACAGTGCATCACTTTGTTACTTACAGTATCCACAAAGGGCCAATTTATCTGGCCAAATTTCCAGAACTTATAGGACTTTCAAAAGTATAAATAAAAATAAGGTGCAAAGATTTAAAGAGAACTTAATACATTGATATTTCTGTGAGGTTGATACCATACTTTTGTTTTGTAAATTGCTCTAGGTTCCCATTGACATATTCAGGTATCTAATACCTTTAAGCATCTGAGATAAGAGCTTGATTTTTCTCTCTTTCACCACAACTTTGCAATGGTTTCTGTGGTATATCAATATAAGAAATTGAGAGTTAAATCTCAGTAATTCCTAATGAATTGTATTGCTTATTTGTAAAATAACTACATTACTGAGACTACTGGTGTGTGCAGCAAATGCACATAGGACCATATAATCAACATCTAATTAGCCACACTTCATGTTATATTTGCTTAATGTTAACTTTCTTAGAGCTATAATTTTTTCCTTTAACCATTATAGCAGTTGAATTTTAATTACATTACCAACAAAAAGCTCATTAACGTCACATAATTGGCAGCGTTTCCAAAAAAACCTGAACTAATTGAGTATTTTCTGAAGAGTTCCCATCAAAGTATAATTTAACCATTACAAACAGCTTGGCAACTACATTTACATAAAGATGTGTCTGAAGAATGTTCTCATGTGTGGAAAATCAGATTTGATATTGCCATTAACAAACGAAGGAAGCTGTTACATAGCAAATCACTTCCACATTTTAATGATTTTGGCTAAACCCCACGTTTTTGTCAAGAGGGTCAAATGAAACCCCTTGCTTTTCCACAAAGAAGCAGCAACCAATCTCTGACTGAGAGTGAGGAAGCAGCTTGCTTTGTGGGAAGGCTACTCCACAACCTTTTTCAGGTTATGTTGTTTTCTCACCGGCTAATAGCAGAGATGAGATATTGTGTTAGATGGACCATGGTTCTTTTGCAGTAGGCAAACTTAGATTTTTTTTAAACATGTGACCAGAGAATCATTTAATCTACAATGGATCTCTTGCCAATTATCTTGTTCATATATTATGTCAGGACTGATTTAATTACTAATCAAAAGAATACAACTATTCCAATCATTATTAGCCTCTAGCACTTTTAGGACTCCCTAAAATAGTTTCACTGGAAACAAAGCAAAGAAAGCCTGCATAATCCTTTGATCCTTTCCCTCCAGTCTGGGATGAATGACACTGAGATTGATTTGAATGCTGAGGTGATGATTAGAGATTAAAAACAGGCTAATATGGCTCACATATGCTGAACACAGGGAGAAAAAACCACTGAGATAAAATAGCTATCATGAATGTCCTGCTTTCATATTTAAACCTTAACACTGAGAGTTTTTCAGAATCAAAGTTTCAAATAAGAGTTGAATAGAACACAGCATTCACTATTCTGGATATTTATCCAAACTTCAGCTTTAAATATTGTGTATTCCTATCCCTGCTTGGATTCTTTCCAAGAAATTGGAAATAAATTTTGAGAAACGGGTTCTTGTTAGGATGCTAATTAGGCAGTTCCACTGCTTTCTTTGTCCTGTCCCATTTTACAGTTGCAGTTAACAAATGCAAGCATATTCATTTGGCAGTGTGCCTTTGCAATGGACCACCTATCTTTGGACTGCAGAATGTAAGTTTAACCAAGATGGCAATAAATGCATGTGGCATTCTACATTCTGATTTTATTTTTTCTATCAAACAGGTATTAAATGTACTGAAACATGTATTAGCATAACATTTGCTAATATACAATATCAAAAGTGGATGTAAACATCAAGTTTAAAACTTCAAAGTTCCTGTTATCAGTTCCCCTGAAAACTATATAAACCTGGGCACTGTTATCAAAGCATTCTCCCAGAGATGTATCAGATGCCTTAGCATGCTCTGAATAGCCTACTTATTCTGACAAAGAAAAACATTGTTTGAGGAAGTGGGTCATATGTTTGTAGAGATGTTTGCTGGAAAGGCCTGGAATTCCATGGTTTTGGTCAGTATACCACTGAAAAAGAAAAAAAAAAAAAGAAAAGCCATAAAGCCCCTATGTTATGTTCTCAATTCTGCAATAGTTAAACAATACCAGAACTTTATTGAATTACCATATAGAAGAAAGCGTATGCCTCAAGAAAACAGAGGGACTTGCTAATCTTTTTTCTTTTCATCAGTTTCCAGTATATTCATATTCTTGCTGAAAAAAGTTTCTCCACATTCTGTAATCTAGGAGTAAGTATTACTGACTACCAACAAGTCAGTTGTATCAAGTCAGGCAAAAGAACTCTGACATCCCTTAGAGAAGAAAAGCCCTCGACCTGCTGCATGGCCTTGACAATAGGGGTCACAGTCTTGTTTAGGAATACTGGCCTCTAAGCACCAAGCTTTCAGCTAAATGTTGTGGAATTCTATTCAAAACAGCCTTCATTACAGCAGGGCCATGAACCTTATGAATGGTGTACTGCAAATAAAACACACATATGAATTATGCTACCTCTTAGAAATAACTGACATTCTCCTGTAGCTGAACGCGAATGACTACAGCTGCATACAGTATTCCAGAGACTTGAGAAATAACCTAGGTTTGCTAAATATCAGCAAAGGAGGCAAAAAATGTGGAATACACAAAAGGGCTTACAAAACCCAAGTACAGGGAGATCCCTGTGTGATACCTTTTTGGGGAGATCATGGCCATGGGAAAGTGAACTCAGGCAGAAGGCCAGTACATTGGATAGCAAGCAGAAAAAAACGTGCAGAAGCAGAGCTTAGCATGGTATTCAGAAATTCAGAACTATTTTCCCCTGTTCACTCCTCATTTATATCCTCTAACCTCTTGCCTATGCGTTTCTCTCTTTGTCTGCACCTGCTACCCCAAACAAGTTTTGTAGAGAACTTTTATTCTTTTTTTTTCTGATCCTGGATATACGACTTGGATACCTTACACCATTTTGGCTTGGTTCACCTTGTGCCTGTGGCAGGCATGTCCAGTTCAAGATAGAATCCATCAGAACTAGTGATGGTTTTGGGCCCAGGTGCCAGCTCCTTCATCTTCCTCTCTTACTAGCTATTAGCAACTTTCATGAGGAGGCTGGTTTCTCGTGCTTCTCCCTGGCTCATTTTAAAAGCTTCTAAGTTATTCTTGATAAGAGAAAATTCCTACTAGCATCCAAAGGGCAAGAAGGAAAGACAAAAGAGCAGGCAAATCCTTTGAGGAAGAAATTGTTTATGAAGAGTAACAAATGCACTAGCAACTGCCAGATTTTGAAGCATGTTCAGTTGAACCGAGTTCTTAAAAACATCACCAAATGTCAAATAAGCTTATTGATAAAGCTATAAACCACTATTCAAAATGAAAAACAGTCTGCTATTTACCATTGCCTGGAAATCCACCTGTGCATTAACCAAAGCTTTTGCAATTTGTGCTGAGTTCTGAAAATGTACATTATCTGAAAAAGGAAAAAAAGAGATTGGCTGTTGAAATGTGTAAATACCACAGAGCATAAAGTTATAGCGCATTAGGTTGTGTCCACTAATTATCAAGTGATACAGTTGACATTACTAAGAATGAGTAAGCATCTTGTAATATGTCATATGGAAATCTACCAAAGATCTAAGTACTGACCCTAATCAAAGGCATAGAAAGATGCTTAATGTTTTTCAAACAAAGTGATTCTGGCTCTGTATTTGTATTGCCATTTGCAAACCTCACCATCTGCTGTTCCATGGATGAGAAGATACTCTACGTTTTGGAAATTCTTTGCTCTTGCCATAACAGTTGAATTCTGTTGAGAGGAAAAATGAACAGTTCAGCAGCTTCAATTTAAACCACTCAGTCACAGACCTGAAAGGCTTTCATTACCTAGTAGAACAACAATCAGACTGTCGTAGTAATGACAGCAGTGATTTCATAGCAATCTGAGATTATAGCAGAAGCCATATACATTTAGTGCCTTTTCTAAGGGCTAGTTCATGAAAAGCACAGCACTTGCCATGTACCGTTCCATGAACACTGTAATTCCTGGCTAGACAGCTCTACCAAAGCAATTTGGTATTGAGCATTTCTGTTCTTTGAGTCGGGATGGAGAACAGGTACTAAGAACATGATCCAAGATCTTTAATAGGAGCCTTTTCACTGACAACTTTGGTCATTAATTCAGGCCTCCCTATATCCAGAGCTGGTATGTGTGCTGCTAGAGGAAGCTATTGACTTCCTATCATTGTGATGAAAAGAAGAAAGGTAACCTGTTGCAGGTAGATAAAGTTGTTCTGACCATTTGGTATGCTTATGATGTTATTATCAGAGGGCTAAATTTGCATGAAGCAGTTTGCATACCACTACTAACAGTACCAGCCAAAATCTTATAAACATCAACAACTCTCACATGAGTTCTTTACTAGGCTAATGGTTTGCACTGGGAGAACTGTTTGACTTGTTCAAGTGAGAAAACAAGGATCCTTCAATTTAATATATTTAGGACTGATAAATACAAACCCACAAGTAACTATGGAGATCTGAATTTCACAGCAGTAGTTTAGATGCTACAGGACTGCCACTATGAAAGCTGGCAGGTCATTTTCTTTCTTCACAGTTCTACTTGTCCATGAAAGTGCTATTCAAGTTTAAGACAGATCAACACAGAAAGAGAATTCTCACCTTGTAGTGCTCGAGATTATCTGACTCTACAGGAAGACCCATAAATCGTTCTGTGTAGATAGATGCTGCAATATTAAAGAAGAAAAATCTATAGATAAAGAACGAACAGACATTTTTGTGCCTTCAATGACACATAGCAAATTAAATGTTTATATTAACTCTATCTGTTCTGCTTGGTTTCTTCACAATGCACCAAATTTAAATATATTTAAAAAAATAAACTATGAAGATTAAGTAATAAATGTCCTCCAAACCATCCTTGCAGAAGCTGTGGTTTGATACTCATCTGTGGAACGAACAGAAGGTTTTGTGGATAAAAGTGATTAACTGATACTGCTTTATGCTATTGGGTTGAACTCCAGAAGTCAGCTGAATGAGCCAGTGAGCCAATAAAGGTGCACCGTGGAAAGATGACACAGACTATTTTTGACACCTTAAAAGGAGAAGCTGAGCAGATTTCCAACCTGGGATGTGTATGTGTATATGCAGTAAGTGTGAATATATATGTTGTCATTTTCCTATTGAATGGATATATGCAGCAATTAGGGAGAGCTGGAAATGATCCAGGCTTGCACTAAAGACATGGTACAATTGCTGTTCAGGCCTCACAATTCCTTTTTCTAAACACAACAAAGACTATTAACAGATCAATTGTGAATAACTGAACATTATCTATCACCAAGAAATCAGTAGGAACTGCAATCTTTGAGCTGCTTGGGTATTTGTAATTTAACAAAGAGCTGTTATGAAAATTTGTGGAAAACTGACACAGCAGCTGTCACTACCAGAACATTACTTTCTTTGTGACCTTGCCATGAAAGAGTCACTGACACATATTGAGCAGTCAAGCTGCAGTATTACAAGAATTGTATTTATCTAACGGAATCAGCGCTTTCTGACAAAGAAGAGCTGGCATCTTTCCCTACCATAAGAGAGGTGATGGCCATAGTAATCAGTAAGGAACTGGGACTGTCCACCTTGTTGTTCAGTTTGGTACACTGCATGAGAATAATTTTGTTAAGACGTAGAAATGAGAATCCTCCCAGAAAAGGAAAATCACTCAATATGCTCATGTCCCTGTGGTTTATTATGTATCATTTACATATGTTACCACCGAGTGCTAAAGATGTGTACTATGTCTCCCAGATCAGCCAAGTAAGGCTCCTAAAGATAATTTGTAATAAACTAAGTACCAAAAAAAAATCTAAATAGCCTATATTTTATCAAAATCCTTTCTCATTCGATTAAAACAGAAAATGTGCAATATCTGTTGTCAACACAGTGTCAAACAACCGTATTAGGCTTCAGTTTTCAATAAAATAGACTCTTTCTGAATGGCTGGCATTTCTACAGTATTCCAAGCCAAATTCTCGACTCTCTTCTACCAGTATAGCTACAACAAGTTCACAGAGGTCAGCGGAATTGCATTATAATGACTAAGTGAAAGATTCATCTTGTCAATTACTGAGGAAGAAAAAGGATATAAATTGCAAATTTTAATAAAACAGTCACAGATCTAATGCTTTTATCTATACATTGTCCCCAAATGCAATTTCCCTTGCCATCTTATAGCTGTTTAGCTGTTATTAACTCTGACACAAAATGGAGCTGAGTGGGAGGATTTCGGAAAAAAAGATTATGGTCCAGACTCTAATCTGTGCACCTAAAAGAGGGTGGGACAGAATTTAGAAGCTTTAGGGGCCAGTACATCCTCTGACATGCTGGTACTTCTTAGAGACTCAAGTATGTAGCGTCCTGTCGTTTTGCCCCTAACACAGTTCATCCTAATGTTAAAATGATCTGTTCGAGAAAAATTATGACTCATGACTTCCTTCTGTTTCCTTCCTTCCTTCCTTCCTTCCTTCCTTCCTTCCTTCCTTCCTTCCTTCGGGGAGTTACATTTGCCTGTTTGGATTTTACAGTATGTTTTTAGCAAGACTCTTTAATTCCCTCCTGAAAATTCAGCTAAAGTAAAGATTGCAATGGTGCAGGGCTAATCTACTTTAACTTAAAAGCTTCATACATGTTTTAATGCTTTGACAAATGTTTATAACTCTTATTGAAGGACTTTTGCAAAAACAGTGCTTTATGCGTGCATTCTGGAAATAATTTTGCAATCATGAGTGAAAACATCTTAAAAAAATCTCGATGGCAGTGAAAACATGGAGACTATGCTTCCTGTGTCATGCAAATGTTTTCCGCTTTGTTTGCAAAACACCATAAATACAAGGAATGTCTATGCTAGCAGTCAGGGAAGGAATCTTTCCCATTTAACCAAAAAATTTTCTCATAACCAAGACTTCTTAACAAATGACCATATGCTAAGTAAATGTGTTCAAAGTGCTACGTTTTGCTCATTGAAAACATACAAGCCATGATTTTGCTCATTGAAAACATACAAGCCATGATTCTTTTTTACACTAAGGTTCCTCTACACCATGCCAAAAGCTTAACAGGTCTCCAAGTAAGTATGAGTATGTGCCTGCTTTATTCACACAGTAAGGCCCTGGGAGTAAATTCCTGGAGTTGTTTCTTCTGAACAGTTTGGAGCCTACATCAATAAATATAAATAAAAATATGTCTTGTAACACAACAACACAGGAGGTGTGGCTGAGAAA
>VWZZ01006915.1:1205883-1226349 GCA_013399095.1 Psophia crepitans | reverse complement strand
CCCAAAAAAAATGAGAGACAACTGACTTTCTCTCTTTTCCACTGCTTTTGGGAAATAACTTTGCAATCATCAGAGACTGATCCTTGACAGAGATCATCTGCAGTATCTGAAGTTGCACTGTGATTCTATTACTGTCAGAAAAATAATTTCAGTTGTTTCTGGATTCAGTGGTACAGTATTAACAGGATGTTTAGGGAAATCACTGCTGAGTATAGCAGATTATCAAGCAGGCTTTGCATGCTCCCTGTTACAGATGTGCATATGGAATTATCTGGGCGCACCTTCCTCTGTGTGACAAAGTCTGTTCCAAACTGCCAGTTGCAGTCAGTTATTCTCAGCAACAAAAACATTAAGGTCTTAAGAATTTTATGTCTAGGTAATTGCAATGTCTTTAAGTTTCATATTGCCAGTCTCTGCAATGATTTCATTCACAAAGTCATTAAATGCTACATCATTCTTTCCAAGTCAGTATTTATGACAAGTTTCCATACCATAATATTCCCAGCTGGAAACAGGAGCCACAGCCATTCCACATTTAAATACTCCACTGCCAGATCCAAGTGCCAAAGAAGTTACGTACCCACCATAGGACTAGGGAGAAATCAGAGACAGTTTAAAATTATTGGTGAAGTTCATTTTATTTTCTGAATCAAATTAATATAAAATATTAAATATTTTGTTTTGAATGCATGGAGGACAAAGCAATAAAAGCTTTTTAATTTTTTTAAAATAATTTATTTATTTCACATGGATCTGATGTGATTTCTTGTGAGAGAGATTAGACAACTTTATTGAATCACTTCTTTTTTGCTACTTCTTCAATGCTTCTCACAGGATACTGCTCTTATTACCACTTAGAATCATAGAAAAATGTAAGTTGCTAGGTTAATCTAGTGCAACCTCTATCTCAAAACAGGGCTAACTTCAGATGTAAACTAGGTTGATCAGAGTCACATCCACATTACACAGCCTCTCTACTCAATCTCCTTTGACACTGATCACTGTGGTCATAATTTTTTTTTCCTAAAACCAAAACAAAACTTCCCTTGTGGCAGCCTGTGTCATTGCCTCTCAGCCTTTCCATGTGCACCTCCAAGGAGAGTTATAGGTTCTTCCTTCCCTTAACAAACTATCTGGCTTTCGCTAATGACTGACATATTGAACCAATCCCATTATCAGTACTAATAGGCTCAGCTATTTGAGAACTTGAAGCTATGCAATTACTCCCAACTGCCTGCCACTGTTCCTGTGATTTTCTGGCCAGATTCCTCAAACTGGGACCCAGCAAGGAAGCTGGAAGTTAGGTAAAGTAGTAAGTAAGCCTGGATATCAGAATAGATCTCTGCAATTGTGTGGAGCTAGTTGCTCAGATAAAGGAAAATACTGTAAATAAAAAGCATTTGGGTTGGCTCTCCATTGGACATGAAACTGGGGTTGGAAAATACTTGTATAAGGTCTTAGGGAAATAATAGGTTACTCTCTACTTTGGAATGGAGGGAGGGATAAAAGTATGGGGTGTGTCAAGAATTCTCATGATTATCAAACTCATCAGTAGCATATGGGAAATAAGATTAAATAAGAATAAGGGAAATAAACAAAAATATTAAATATTTTTTTGGTACAAAAGTAAGTTAGTCCCTCTCTCCTTTTGACATTTCAGCTTCAAATGACAGTGAGGGATATGCTAATGGAAACAATAATTCATACGATTTTTCCAGGTCATTTCATTGGCTCATTTGATCTTTTAAAAAAACAGTCCACAAGGCTAAAAAGTAAAGGATTAGGATCAAGCAGATAAATCCGTGCACTGTAACAGACAGAGAGATAGAGTTCAAACCTTGAATTGCGCTTTGAGCAGCCTGGTCTAGTGGAGGGTGTCCCTGCCCATGGCAGGGGGGTTGGAACTAGATGATCTTGGAGGTCCCTTCCAACCCAAACCATTCTGTTATTCTGTTATTCTGTTAAGAGCTTTTTCGATTCAAAGAGTTTGGTGATTCTGAAGGTATGCATAGTTCATGCATACCTGCCAAGCTGCAGACTACAAATAAGGAAATACCTTTCAACTTGTTTCAAAGGTTATGGACCAGAAAATGACATAATGAATAGAAAAAAAAATAAAAAGACTGACAGGTTTGGCAATAGTGTCATTTGAATCTGCTACTGGAATACAATGCTTTAGATGTGTGAAATCTCTTCAGTTGTTTCTGGAAACACTGTGGTGAATTAAAATATGATGTGAATAATAAAAAAAAATAAAATTCATGTGGTCTTAACTTATTTAATGTAGCTG
This sequence comes from Psophia crepitans, assembly GCA_013399095.1. Lineage (NCBI taxonomy): Eukaryota > Metazoa > Chordata > Aves > Gruiformes > Psophiidae > Psophia > Psophia crepitans. The sequence goes on along the minus strand of VWZZ01006915.1, from coordinate 1,224,059 downwards.
AAGTATTCACTTGTAAGGGTCTGCGTTACTCAATTTCACCATATGGTACCCCATTTTATCCTGGTGTTATAGGAGTGTCTGACCAAAGTAATTTAAATATTAGTTGGTAGAAACTTCATAGAAGTTCATGTGCTATATAAGATCAGGGAACTTCTCTAGATACAGTTGAACTGAATCTTACAAGATCCATCCTCTAGTGTTTTTCTGGGTAAGCCTCTGACAATGAAACTGGGCCAATGAAATCAAACAAACAAACAAAAAGGAGGAAAAAATAAACAAAACAGTGACAGATCAGAAGAATTCTCCTGGCAAAGACAGGCAGTTAAAGAGAATGAAATAGGTCTTTCTGAATGATAATCAGAGAAAAATGAACATGTGCAAAGAGAAAAATATTGGAAAATATTGTGTGGCTAACATAGTTTATTCTGCAAGCTTTTTTAGTTAGTGCTGCCTGCTGCTGCTGGATAGCTGACACTGATTTACTCAGAGAATTAAAGTGTGGCTAACATAGGTCTGGACTCCAACCCCCTTTAGCATTCCTTACAGTACTGTCCCTAGTCCCTGAACCCCTCAGGTGTTCTCCTGCACAGTATAATTCTGTAATGCTGAAGCTGCAGAAGCTGGGTAGGAGACAGGGCTCCAGTTCTGTCTATGCATTCTTGATCCGGCCATTCATGAAGAACATGAGCAACTGAGTCAGGTAGCCTAAAGAGCTTCAAGATCTCTATAAAGGGTCTGTGTGGCATTTGTGTTGTCACTGAAGTTGGCTTCAGCTCTCCCATAACACCATGAATAGATCTGCATCTCATTTCCATGAATAGTCCTACTTCGAAGCTGACAGCACAGGAAAACAACCCCCATCTATTCCAATAATTCATTTTTTTTCCCATTAGAATGCAATGCTATCCTAAAATTTGTACTGGAGGTATGCTACTCTATTTCTCAGTGCCTGTGTCCTGGTTTCCGCAGGGACAGAGTTAATGTTCTTCCTGGCAGCCGGTGCAGTGCTGTGGTTTGGATTTAGGATGAGAACACTGTTGATAACACACTGACGTTGTTAGTTGTTGCCAAGCAGCCAAGGGCTTTTCAGCTTCTCATACTGTCCTGCCAGCAAGAAGGTGGGGGGTGCCCAAGGAGGGGGCACAGCTGGGACAGCTGATCCAAACTGGCCAAGGGATGTTCCGTACCATCCAGTGTCGTGTTCCATATATAACTGGTAGGGTGGGTCAGCTTGGGGTCTTGCAGAGCATTGACTTTGGGTGGTGAGAACTTACGCTGTTCATTACTTGTTTTGTATATTCTATCATTATCATTTGTTATTTTCCTTTTTTGTCCTACTAAATTGTCTTTATCTTAACCCATGAGTTTGGGTGGGGTTTCTTCTTTTCTCAGTTTCAATTCTCTCCCCCCATCCCACTGGGAAATGGGGGGAGTGAGCGAACAGCTGTGTGGTTGTTTTAGCTGCCTGCTGGGTTAAACAATGACTTGAAGGGCGATGGAATCTGGCCATTTAATAATAAAGGCTTGCAATACATCTGGCTATAAAAGGTTCTGGAAGTGTCACAAAGGAAAGTACATGTAAAATTCAAAGATGAAAAATAGACTGGCTGGTTATTTGGAATGACTCCTATACTGTCCAATTTTTCTACTTCTTGTTGAAGCTGTCAATATTGTACACCCCACATTCATCCCTCCTGACCATTACAAAGCCAGCCAAGTACACAGTGGTTCAGAATGATGCAAGGGTCACATTTTCTGATAAGAAATATTCATACGGCTTTTCTCATTATTTTAATCTCAGATCAGAAAGGACAATATTAAATGTTGACACCATGCCAGTAAATCCCTAAGTTAAAAGGAAAGCCAATTAAAACATCTCAGTTTTGCTTAACTTCAAGTCCAAACAACAAATTAGACATAAGCTTTTCAAAATTCCCCCTTGAGCTGCCAAAGTTCCCTTTTTGGGGGCTTGCATTGTTGCAACTGCATGTATATGGGCACCAACAGGAACCATCCCCTTTGGCAATACCATCAAGCACTGGTAGAAGAAACTTTCTACAGATTTAGGGCAGAATAAGGAAGAATTAATACAAATCATACTGCAGGATTATTTAAAGATAGATACAGAAAGAACCAATCACTTACCCAGCCCCATATTGCTATTCGTTTCTCATCAATAAACCCCATTTCTATAAATTTCCTGTGGAAAAGATGATCACGGAAATAAATGCATTATTACAAAAGATTGCTAATACTATAACAAATTAAAAAAAAATAATTCACTTTTTTCCACACATCCCACCAATTTGTCAATCAGAATAGCATGTGTGATTTCTACAAAGCATCAATTATTCAAATAATAGATATTTCAGAAAAAAAGGAAGATTTTTTCTTGGAAGAATAAAAAAATGCTGAAATTAATAAATTAATACTTCCTTCATAATGATCTTTGTTCCAGTGGATGAGGACTCTGCCCAACTGGCTTCTTGGCAAAAAGTTGGTTTTTTTATTCTTAGAACCCACCTGGGTATTTAGTCCAGACTGGATCAAACATCATACATTATACTCATGTTGTACATGTGCCTATATATGTATGTGCATATGCATATATACAAACATACTCTCACACATGAGGCAAAAAAAGTTCAAAAAGTGTGCTCCTACTAATAAGCACATTTCATTTCCTATAGCTCTACCTTCCCACAGGCTATTATCGTTTTAATCCCAAAGGTGCTGGAATACCATTCACATTCAGAACTTATCCTGCAAGATGCTCAACACACTCATCTTACAAGGGATAAGGGATTCCCTGGAGCCATACGCTTTCTTTTTTATGTGCCTGGAAAATGAATAAAAATAATAATGAGGAAAACATCTTCTAATGTTCCAAGTAGCTAATGAGCTTGCAATGGATGAAAAATGCACCTTGCTGATGCACTCAGTAGTCAAACAGGTCAAAGAGAATCATAAATATTAAGTATCCTACAAAAATCCTGTATCGGAGTTGGAAAGCTGTATTTCTAGAGCTGTATTAGCAACAGCAAAGAAAAGGGGATGAGGCGAAAGACGACATAGGTTCAAGAGTGAGAGATAAACAAAATAGGTTCAGATACATGCCAGGACACATATCAGCAGCTGCTAGCCTTATTTTACTAGGACAAGCACGAGTGACTGACAATACCCAAAATGCGGGATACAATCTGGGTGGGACAGAGTTAGAAAAGCCAAGAAATGATTCAGCTTTGTTATATTGTCTTAATCCCTGGGGTTCCTCCTACAGTAAAAGCCCCTTCAAGAACTTTCCACTAGAGTATAGGATCCTCTCTAAAAATCATGCATCTTAAACCATGTGTTAGATCAGGAAGATGGAATGCAATACATTTAACTGAATAAAAATTTAGTCTAGGTGCTGGCAGAAAACTGGGAAGTGTGAAGTCTGAGGTCATTTCTTCACAGCCTGTCTCAGTAGATTTTGCAACTGCAGAATCAGTTTGGGTTCCCTCTGTCTCTGACATTTTATGTCTGAGTGACAATTCAGGTTAATAAAAATCAGTCTCTCTCTTGTGATATTTTAAAGTATGCAGTTGCTGCTAAAAGTTTCAAGAAAGAAAATAAAATAATAGATTAATAGAAAAAACTGCCATGATATACAGCTATGCTGTTTCACTGATCACTGAAAAGGATAATGGTGTCTTTATACTATTGAGAAGGAAATGAATTGTCACAAAGCAGAAAAAGGAAGGAACAGATACCCTCCTCACACACACTTGTAAATACAGGCAATGTTGTCAAGCAGAGAAAGCTGTGGAAACCTGGACTGCTACACCCAGTTTCTAGCTAAGCTACTCAGAGTCAGATCTATTACTGGAGGAAAGAGGGTATTTACTGTCGCAGCTGGAAATCTATCCATGCTTTGATGGGCCAAATCCCAGACCAAAGGCTAGACTAAATTCCTTATTCCTGCCTTGTACTCATCTCTGTGGGGTTCAAAGTAACACTTCTTTAAATGCTCACTTTATCCGTGCTACTGCATCTGTAAGCCTAACAGGCAAAATTTCTTTACAAAGCCTCATCTTTCACTCCCTTCCAAAAGCTCTGCTTAGGGAATTATTTTCCCTTGGAATACTTTAAGTGTTTCAATGCAAAGGAGCACTGTTGGAGGAAAACTGCTGGAGGACCTCAGACACTTTGTATTTTTTGTAACTATGCTAAAATAGCATGGAAGGCAAGCTTTTCACTAACCGACCTCTACAAGGCTTGTGTCAGGATTCAGTTTTGCTACAAACTTCACATTGGACCTTAGCTAATCACTGTGTTACATCACTATGGATCTTTGACTAATGGTTATGGTCACCAAGGTAGGTTTCCCCTACAAGGAAAAACCCCTTCAGAATAATGACGTAAGGGTTACATTTTCTGTGATACATTGGCCCACCTCTCACCACTGATGCCTGTATTTGCTTAGGCCTAGGATTGAAACCTCTGATGATATTCTTATAAAATGGAAGTGGCAAGGTCCAAATGTGCACTTAACCGTATATGGACTTAATATACCACACAAAACCTCAGTGACATCAAGCACCTCAGTGATATTCTATTTCTATAAGTCTTCTTGTCTCATTTTCTGGAGACCTCAGCTCTCCAAAAGAAAGGCTGAGAAGTGTATTTAATACTTTTTCCACATTACTTCTTGTAGGTATGCAAATACAACAGTTAGACAGGGAGATATTCTACTTACTTCACTGCTGAGATTTGGTCCTCAACTTCATACACTCCTAGTCTTCGATATACTGCATGCAAAATCTTGTCACCTCGATAAGCTGTCCCTCTGCCATCCACCAGAGCAACAATAATTCCCTCTTTGCTTGCAAGATAGGTTATCCAGCTAATGCTAAATGTTTCCTTCACATTCTGACTGCAAGGCCCTCCATACCTAAGGATGAAAATTCACACATTTTCAACTCATATTTATAAATTTATAAATGATTACTGGATACTGGACTATAGCTATAGGTACTTCTTACATTTTCTGCACAAGTATTTTGCTAAATGGCTGTGGTTCAGAGAGCTCAGTAGACAAAGAGTTCAGCTACCATTTTCATATATTTGCCAAATTTTTGCTATCTAAAATCAAGTTCAATTTTCAGGTCTCATGTCTAAGGCAAATCATTAGTTTTAGCTCAGACTAAGGGCTGAAGCATCAGGTACTTGTGCTAAGGGGAATATTTGGAAGAGTCATGCCTCAAAGAATCAATTGTTTCCCTTCCACAAATTCCTTAGGTGTAACAGCCCTTTTTGGTGCTTTTCTGCATTTATCTCCACATGCAGTCAGCAATGACAAAGAAAACAAGAAAAAAGTACAGCTCCTAACACATTCTGGCCATCCCTAGACCTTCTTTGTTTCAGTAGGCTGTATCACATGCTGTTGGAGCTGTAGGCAGAACACACCCCATGCAGCGGAGCAATATAGACACTCCTCATGAAAATGGCCTCATGCAAATTACACATTTGACCTCAAGGACTCAACTGACTTGTCTTCTACTCTAAACTTCATTCAAAAATAGCATTCTTCAACTTTTGGATCATCACTGGTTAATAAAAAATTATGTAAGCTTTATTACACCCGCTCAGCTCTCCTTTCTGCCTTTCTCTCTCTTTTTTTTTTTATCACTGCATTTTTTGTTGTCTTTCCTGCCTGTAACAAACTAAATTCATGTCAAATGCTCTTTAGAAGGAACAAAGAAGCCAGCCCACATGGTTTAGGGATGTTTGGGCTTTTTTCTTAAAAAATGAAGCAGACTCTTGTACTTTTTATTTTGGCAAAGCTGAAATCAATAACTTCAGACTGCCTTATGATAAACAGAAGCAGCAACAGAGCCGAGAACACCAAGCAATAACCCACGTTTTTATTCTTTTTCTTTCTCTGAGGAACTAATCCTTGCCATGCTAAGATTAACATGAAAAACCTCATTGACTTCCATTAGGTTGAAATTCTATTCCAGAAATATGTTAAAAATTCCACAACAAACAAAAGAGAAGTAAGTGCTTTTGCTCCATAAAATGTTGCAAATGACCTCAGTTTTGTTCAATTATAAGTAGCATGTTTTCTGACAAAACAACATTGAAAGAAAGGAAGTGTTACATACACCTGAATAAGCAGAGGGTACTTCCTGGATCTATCAAACTCTGGGGGTAGAAGCATTTTGTACCACAAAGCTAGAAAAGACATATTAAAATTATAATGTTAATGGTTAAAATGATTCCTCTAAGCATAATCCAGAGTTTGGTGTAATAGTATATGAAAATGAATCAGCACAAACTACACAATGCCTGAACTGACAATCACAGAAGTGATGCAAGTAACTTTATGTTGAGTTGTTGAAGAAAGTGCCCACTTCTATTTTAATTCAGCTATTCATAAAATTATTTCACATAACTCTAGGTTCTCAGTTCTCCAGGTGCCTAGAAAAACACAACTAGGAATATAACTGTTGTTAAGATTATGAGAAACGAGTTTTGGAAACTTTACACTGATTCATTATATTGGAATATTGTTTGTAAAATCACCAGTGAAAACAACAGTGTATGCAAGTCAATATAATCTGTAACACATGATCAGCAGTTTACATTTCATGTTTTATTACCACCATACTATAACGTTTTTACATGATATTTAAACACTTTACTAGTAGAAAGAAAGAATTATATAAAAAAAAGAAAAGCATTCTGAAGCACAGATGCTTTTTAACAACTATTTTACTGAGAGATACCCTGAGGCATAGTCAAATCGGTCATTGTCAAACGGCAGAACCACACCTCTTCTTCCTGATCTGACAGGCTAACAATTTTGTTGTACTAGTATAACAAAATGAAGGCAAAATATTAAAATGGTAGGAATAAAAAGTATAATAAAAATGTGTAATTCTTACTTATACCATCCACTTCAAGTTTATTAATTTCTTCTTTTGGCAGTTTGATCTCTTGCAAAGCAGACTGCAATTCCCAATTGTCTTCCAATACTCTGAGCTCTAAGTAAAAGAAATGCCTGAATTATTAACTAATTTATTGTTAATTCCTCTTCAGTAATTGAGATTCCTTTATTTTGTGTTATTATAACAGAAAGGAAATTTTACAAGCAGAGTAATGAAGTCAACTCAGGCACTTCTAATTTGGCTTGATTAGTAGCTGAACAAAAACAAGGCACTAGTATTATAGTACACAAATATTAGCTAGGTTTTTATAGGATGTACATTTTGCAATGTAAATCATTTCACATGCTTCCTCTTTGTATTAGAGTCCTGGATGTTATGAAGAAACTCTTTTCTCCTGCAGAGCCTTCATCCCAGTTTTGTAATATGGTGGGAGCTGGAACTGCAAAAGTTACCCCATCATGCAAAATACAGTCCTGTATCTACTCTCTTGCTTACCACAGTAACATCAGTTTAACCTCAGAGCCCCCTGGGCACTGTGGTTAAGCACATATATGTTTGGGAATATCCTGTTTCTGTGCTAGTGCAGGAAATTCAGTTTCTTAAGGGGTTGTGGCAAACTGTTGCTTAACCACTGTACAGTACATCCTACACAAGGATACTAGACTTAGCATATAACTGTCATTAGTAATATATTACTGCACACTTAGTGAACCTCTTTTGTTGTTTTTTTAAATCTAAAAATTACAAAATTTTATTGTTTTACTTGCTTTAGACCCAATTTATGGATATATAATTTTAAAATTACTATTTAAAATTTAGTTAATTTCCAGCATAGACTGCAGCACTATATATTATGAATCCACTGGGTACTACTTGTTTATTTATGTGTTTTCCCATGAGTATTGATGGATGAATAATATTGTACTAATGGAAATCTGTGACTTTTAGCTTCACTTTAAAAATGAAAGAACCTTTTAAGACTGCTGGACACTTTTCTGTGTTAGTTTACCTTTTTTTTTTTCTTTCTTTCTTTCTTTCATGGCAATCACTTCCTCATTCTGGAAATGGTCAAAAAAATTACAAGAAGTACTTCTCTCAGCACATCTTGAGATACATAGTGCTCAAGGCATGTCAGAAATATAACATTGGAATTTGATCGTTCAAAGTACCCTTGACAAGTTTGTGGATTCAAGTGGGTTTTTATGGCCGAAAGATCATCCCAGCTTTGGATACCCTCCCAAACTCTGCTGCCCTCTTTCCATCTTTCCCCTCAAAACTCCTGAACCTTGCACATTATCACAAAGGAATTGTGGGCATGGTGGAAAGTGCTTCCAAACTGGTGTATATTAGTTTAACTGCATGCCTCCTACTAAAATTCATGGGTGATATATTTTCAAAATGCTGCCAACTGCAATGAAAGTGGATCTACTAAAAATAGTTTTTGCACCACAGAAGAGATTATGAAAGCAAGGGACTTAAGGAAAATTAATCCAAAAAAGGTGATGAAAAAGTCAAAAAGAAGCCTGAATTTATTTTTATTCCTGAAAAATATAGCACAGCAGAGCAAGGCATCATGAAAACAGTGGTGAAGATCCATCAAATGAAACTGTTCTCTTCTGCAGAGAGGTTAACAAACATATATTTGTAGTTGGGCGCTTAGCTGCATTTCATGCAATTCATACTTTGATAAGGAGGAGTAGAGGCCCTTAATACACAAGGTCATAACGAATCATGGAAAACAGAGAGCTATGACAATGGATTAAATAAGAAAAATCCATCCATATTCATCCATATTCAAACCTTTAAACCTATGTAAACCTTCTGCAAAGGGAATATCACAAGAACATAGGGGTTTTATAGCACAATTGCAATAGACATGTTGACCAGTCTTTTCCACCTGCAAACATTTTTGGGTGGTTAAAAACCGAGATGTACCAACTCGTATTGCAATCGAAATACTCTTAGGTTGCAATTCATTGACTTCTACCTGAAGCACAAGTGATTAATTCAGCTTAACAATATTGTGGCATTTGTCTTTCTCATGTTTTTATGTGTCTTCTGGCAGACACCACTCAGTTAACAGTGGGTTATCAGTACAGGCTGAACTGTAAGAACCCTGGCATCAGAACTAGTAGTGCATTTCCACTGGGGAAGGGAGGGAAAATGTCACATCACTAAGCTTTTTACAGGACCATGCTTGTTTTCATAACATTTGGGGACCGAGGGTTTTGAGTTGGAGAAGGATTTTTAGGGGAAAAACAAGGGACAGAGAGAGAAAACTCACTGCAGAGTAATTAGCATTTTCGTGGTTAGCAAATTCCTGTGTAGCCTGGTTCCAAACAGACCTCACTAACAGGCTACTTAAAGAGTGAGGGCTCTGAATGTTTCTTGCTGGAGTTCCCATTTTGTACCAATAATTACACTTTGTCTGAAGCAGTTATTTGAACTGATCGTCTGAAAGAGCTTCTGCTCGTTCCTGAGATCTCTACTGATGGCTGAAGAGTAAGTCACTGATCGAAATTCTAATTAATACCGTACAATAGCTCAAACTGCAAACTCTAAATAGTACACTATTGGCTTTTGTATAGGGTAGGGTTACTTCACGAAAATTCGGAAAGTCTTGTGTTCATTCAGATGTGAAAAGGAATAGTTTGGAAATCATCATCATGTTTTCTACAAAGTTTGACTTGATATTTGGTAGACAAAGACTTACACTAGTGTGTAAACAGCAAAACCATCAGGATGCTATAAAAGTGCTGGACTCAGGAATGAAAATAAAGGCATCAGTGTGTTCATTGATATTTGGATTTTACTAATGAACAAATCTAGAAAGACACTAGATAGTTTAATAACAAAGAAAATGGAAACCTTGATCACAATCCTAAATATTGTATTCACTGCAAAGTGAAGATCAATGAGAAAAAGAATTGCTCAGAAATAGGCAGGATATTTGCAGTACCTCTATCACCATGGTTCTCAAAGAGAGTAGAAATGGGAATCCCAGGACCTGTCATAAAAAAGATAAGAAAGCAGTTTATAGTTTAAAGCTGGGATTTGTTGGTAAAGTATGTATTATGCTAAAATTGGTAACTGACAGGTGTTAAAGAATTCAACACTGATACACAAATCTGAATCTTCTCTGCTGTGTAACCCACTAGACCCTGCTGCATGAAATACATAGGGTACTGTGTGTACATACACTTGTATACATACAGGTATTGCTTAGCAAACATAATAGAAGTAACTTTAAATCTACTAAGAAACTCTTCCTCTCTAGAGGTGAAGTGACATCTAGTTAATACCTGAGATGTGATTACATAAGACGAATGCAGAATTAACAATGTGAAACATTCTTCTGAGAACATGTCACATCATATTTGTGAAGGTGAGTGGCTTTCATATGGTGACGACCTTAGTGACTATTTTGTGCAAGAATGATTGAAAGGTGTTATTATTTGCTACATGTGCTTCTCTGCTCAACGGAAGTTCTAAGGAACTCTTCAGCTGATCAGTCAGTGCAGAATCAGAAGAACAGAAACTTTATATGAAATACACAAAAGGAAAACTTCGGATATTTTTCTTCCCTCATTTAGATTGTGACTTCACTGTTCTTTGATTACACCAATGGATGAAACCTCAGACCACTGAAATCACCTAACTTATTTCAACAGAGCCAAGACTTCATCTAATACTTCTGTGTTACAAGTGGTTTTAGTGATCATAAATCTTGATGAATCGAATTTTTCTTAGTTCAATTATTAAAAATATTCTCAGGTAGTAAATATCCAACCGTTTTTGGCTAATGCAGGTTTTAATAATTTCAATTGGGAAACATTGTAGTAGTTTCTCATAGCTAATTTTGATCACATGAATTGGAAAGCAGTGTCTGTTTCTAAATTCTGCTCTTGCTGCTGCAAGAAAAACATGGCTTTGAATGAGCCAGATTATAATTTGTTTCGTGCCAGCAAGGACTTTCACAAATCGGTTTTTAATTCTAAACATTCCAAGATTTTTTTTTTTAAAGTAAAAAAACCAAACAGATGATGTTTTCTGAAACATCTTCCCAAGTGTTTTGGACATGGAAAAGTTTCTTTTTGGAAATCTTTCCTGGTTATTGTGAAATTTCTGTGATTCATCTAGCTATCATTTGGGATAATCAGTGTTACCTACGCCTCTGAGAAATTTGAAAGAACAACTGATTGTATGTTTGCTCCCATGCTATACATACCATAACAGATCAAGGCATAATACTTAGAACGTTCACTGAACCTTGCTGTATAATACTGGCATCTCTCTTTCCTTAAATTGCAAGTAATGCATTGTTTTCTGATAGGTTTACTTCCGACACTGATTCTAGGAGAGAAATAAAATAAAACAATATTTATTTTACTACATCTAACATCACATGTGTCTGCTTCACATTCTAGAACATAGGCATTGTACTTTCAGAACAGTTTAATTTAAAAATAAATGTTTTCCCTTTTTATAATTTTTTTTTCCCAAGAGACTATTTAAACTTTAGATGCTATTTTTCCTCAATTTTCAGATATTATCTGAGGTCAAGATTTAGTTAAAATAGCTTGTGAAATTACACTTTGAACATTTGAAACTAAATTATTTTACTGACAAATCCAGACCTAGTATAATTAAGATAATGTTGATACTTACTTGTAAATATTCCTTCTTCCTGGATAGCCTTCAAATTCATTGCTTGAATAGAAACTGTAAATTCATTTATATGTTAATAAATAATCCATACAGTGATGACCTATGAACCAGTATCAAGATGAAAAGCCGTCTTGGAAGTTAACTTAGACTTTTTGAGATTTCTGCATGTGATGGAAGAGTAAGTTAAGCTCTTATACCTTTCCTCTTAATCAAACTCTGATTACATATATATTAGATATATATTCAAATAAACATATGAATAGGAGTTCCATCTTAATTCTCATGAGCTAATCACTCCAATTATGTAAGATGTATCTATTATGTAGTAATCTGAATGAGAGACCATAAAAAGAGACAATTGAAGTAACTGCAAATTGTGTGAGAGTTAATCACATGCTTAAATTTAAGTATTTCTAAGTAAGTCTCTCCAAGATGGGTGATTGAAGATAAATAGAAAAGTGAGGGCAATTTGCAAAGGATGTCCCATAAGTGAACCAAGTTTGCAAACTTGTGCAGCGCCTTTGTATACAAATTTGTTGTGGATGCATTCAGATACAAAACAAATTACATTTTGTTGTAACTAGATGAGTTAACAAATGGTGTTCCAATGATTAAATGTTGCTTTTACTGATAACACTCACAACCTGTTCTCTTCATCATGATACTTACATTGCATCATTTGTTACTCTGAAAATGTATATTGCCTCCCATTCTCCACTTGTAATTTGGATTGCATTCTCCTATGAAGCAAGATATATGTTACTGAATATTGTAGAATTATTTCAGGAACCTACAGTAGATGAATGCAGAACACTTTCCTTGACTTACCACAGAGCCATTGATGTAATGAATATGCTTATAACCATTTTTGTCACTAAAAATTTTGTAGTATGAACTGCTGTCTGATGTAAAATATGGTGCAGAAACAAAGAACTGGAACAATGGAAGAAAAATGGTAGATGAGACGTAAGTAAAAGTGTCCAAGCTGTTTAGCAGATTATAGAACACATATTAAAAGTAACAAGACTATTGAATCAGTTCAGATAGGACTTAGTACTTTGCACAGGTTTCTACCTGTGATATTCATTCTCCCAGGTAGTACACATTAGAATTTCTAACCTGTCATGTCAAATTTCTTAAGCTGATAATATAGATACCTCAAATGCCCCACAAATGTAAGATCTCTGCTTAAAAGTGGAATAATTTGTTTGTATATTCTGAATGACCTTACTTTAGTTATTTTAAAATAGGTAGAGTTGATTTTTAAAAAATAAGTTTCTGAGTGAAGCTAATGTTCATGAATGGTGTCAGACTGAAAATCCTATGGACCATAGATTTTGGCTGATTCACCCAGAAAATACAGCACTAAGCAAATTGATATCTGAAGTTTCCCATAGTATTCTGCTAATGTTAAAGAACAGATTATCCCAGATAAGACCATTCTACTTTTGCTTCCTTTCAAACCATCACCTCTTTACTAAAATTGCCAGTCAAGGATTAGTTACTGCAACTGTGAGTTTTATTTTCAAAATATGAACATAGAAGAATTACCTACAAGCACGTCAAACACAGCACCAAATATTCCTGAGTATGACTTTTGAATAATACTAACCCAGGCTTGACTAGAACCTGTGACCATAAGCTAAATTGTTCTGGATCCCACTTCTAATATTCCCAATGTTTGAAATCCCATAAAGGCTAAAGCAGGGATTTATGCATGTGTCCAATTTTTTTAGTTCTAATAAAAACCTGCCATCACAACCTCAAGAAAAAACGAAGGGACCAAGTAAAATAACTAATCCCTGTAAATGTTAATCTTCACTTCAGATGAAAACACTTCTCTTAAAGGACAGTGTACTCAAAATTGAAACTCTCAGTTAAGTCCACTGTATGTAAGATATTCAGGCACATTTGAGGTTCCCCATAAGTTCTGGTAACTTCACCTGCATGAGGAGTAAACATAAGCAATATTACATACTCACTGTTAGAATATATGATTGTAAATACTGATCTCATGGTCTAATTTTCTTGCAGGCTTGTTTTTATTGTCAGTGCCTAAAGACAGTTATGTCTTTTCCAAGATAAAGGTTACTGGGCAGAGAAAATTTCTTTTGCTTAGGGGTAACTACAGAGAAGTATCAACTAACTACCCTTGTAAGTGGGGTGTCTTACCTTGAAGATTCCTCCCTACTGGAGATGTGCAGCACCTGACACTAAAACTGTGTTCTGAATGGACAGGTTTTATTCATTAAATGTTGTGCTACGACTGATCTAATCTCTTGCCCTAGTGGCACCAGAGGAATTTTGCACCTATTCTTTTCCTCCAGGATACTTCTAAGAATTACACTGCAGTATGAATCTACCTCTTTTCATGACCAACCTCCCTTCAGTATAGTGTCTAATCAGTTGGTCTAAGATTTGCAAAAGGAGACAGAAAAGAGTTTTTTAAACTCAGAAAGCAGGTAGCCAGATACTATGCCTAACACAGCATTAAAAGTCTCAATCCTACAGTGCAACAGGTTTAAGCAGTAGCATTGTACGATTCAGAACGGTGCTTCATATTTCAAAACACTGCTGTGAAGATCCAGAATGCTGTAGCTTTTCATTAAATCAAAACAGAGTACACGAAAACCTACTCCGCCTGCCCATCCTGTTTGACTCTCTTCTATGTGCTGTTGATTCTGAAAAACAAAAGCAAGTGTACACTCTCTAAGAAGTTCAAGAATGAGTTTATGGAGATTCAAAATCTTCAAATAAAAAATCTGTAGCTGCCTGTGAAACAGAATTTCAGAATACTTGCTAAGAAAGCTTGTCGGAACTAAATAATATTACTGTATTAATACCATTATGTTAGTTAAAGTATTATTTTTTAACAGCTAAATAAATATCAGAGCTAAATAAAATCTAAAGTAATTACTTCAAAATTATGCAACATTTTCACTGAAATAAAGAATTAAAAACTACTTACTTTCATGAATTTTTCAGTAACAAAAAGTAAAACATTTTCAGGAATAATATTAAAAATCTGTGTTAGATTTTCAGCTGGTTCATATGACATTTTCTTTCATTTCAAAGCTGTTATGTTGATTTATAACAATAAATAATGTGAGTACTAGGTACATCTTTTAAATGTAAACCTTAAAAACATTAAAAATACAAACCAAATACTTTAACTAAGTGAAGTACATAAAAATCAAGGGTCTCCATATTTGTTGTTCAGCTTAGAGACACTAGCGTGCCTGATTTTCAGCACTTTAAAAAAATCTCATGAATAACATATTGAAACAGAAGAATTAAGGATTGGCAAAGATAATGTAGACAGCAAAAATCACCCAGATCATCATAGCCTGAGACTCTGAATACAAATTTAACAGGTAACACTTGTAACATTCTTAAAGCTGATTTTAAAAAAGACTTATACTAAGCATAAATGGATCAGTATCTTCTGCAGCTAAAGATGCTTTTACATTTTTATTTATGTTTTAATTCTAAAATTTCTAGTGCGTTTTCAATACTTTTCTAAGACCTTTTTCATTGAAGAGTGTAATATCTTGCTTGTTGGATGGAGCAAGTGATGTAATATTTAACAATTCTGCATTCAGTCAGTGTGTTTCTTCTTTATTATCTTGCAAATTTTCCGTGTAATGTTCATTTAATACAGTATTTCTTTATAGTCTGAAATAAATTCAACAAATTTTCTTTCTAAAAATTATCATTTGTGTTTTTTATCCTCAATGTAATCTCATTAGCATTCAGAATCATACTTTCTACCTTTCCACTTAGTCCCTGCAGACTGACTTATTTGAGCAAAAGTTGCAGGTCCTTGCCCCTTAGAAGACTGTTTAGCACTTTGCAAGGGCGCCACTGAGTTATTAACTCAGATGGATTTTCTTAAAATAAGAAAAATTGGATGTATTGTTTTATATCTGTATCCTAAATTTATTTTCCTTTCTTTAAATTATGGCTCCGATCTTCATGACATAGTGCATTTAGGATATATGTAACTTCTCTCATATGAGTTCTATGGGACTTTTTTGTGTATTAAAGTACTTACAGAATTTAATTAGAGAACTGGCATCTTTATAGGAAATCCCAATTTCACAAATACATGCCTAGCTTTTACTCACACGAATAGTTCTGCTGAAGTCATATTGGTTTCTATGGTCTATTCACACAAGCAAGACATATGAACATATGAACATTTCTGATGAATCACCACTTTAGGAACATCTTGTAGATAATATTTTGTTATTATTTTCAAGTACATAAAGCCTAGCACATTTATTGTACATTAGAGTCCCAATTTAATCTGAAATCAACAAGAGAACTATTTTTGCCAATGGAAACGTACAGAGATATACTTTCTAACGGCAAATAGAGCTAATGCAACACTCCCATCTGTTCACACTCCTTCAATTGGCCATTTGTGCAAACTTTAATGTGATAAAAGCATTGTATCACTGTATAAATATAGAATTATAGAAACGTCAGTAGTGACTCCATAAATAAGGTTTCAAGGAGAAATGCAATTAAACAAGGATCATGAACACAGTCCTGCAAGATGTTAATTGTTCTGGTCAGGTTCCAGCAAAGCAATTAAGCACATGCTTAATTTTAAACACATAAATAGACCTACTGAAATACATAAAACTGCTTACATGTTTAAAGTTAAACTTGCGTTAAAGTGCTTTGGTGGATTGTGGTAGAATCCTAAAACTCTTGGTTGATTTTTTTCCCCTGTACATTAAAATATTAAAATGTAGGTTACTTGGAGATGAGATATTCAGTGTTGATGTACTTATAAAGTGGAATGATTATTTATGAAACACATCAAATACTGCAGTAAATACGTATTTTTTTCCTAATAAATTAAGGTTATTTCTCTATGAAAAATTATTTCAATAATAATATTTTTGAAATAGCAGGACCTTAGCTTCCTTTTAAATTTGCAGCAACTGTCATATCATAGAGGAATAAAAAATATTTTCAGCTTGGAAATGCTGTGTCAATAAACTCTTAATTTACAATTTATCAGTTATACAGAACACTTTTGTCAGTATTCTTGCCTTTTATTTCCCACTAGTTCAAGGTTTCAAGCCTAATGCTAGTTTTTATAGGTGTTCTGTACCATAAACTCTAAAAACAAGACACGTAAACAGCATCAATACTAAAAGACAATAAATGATACCTTTGTACTAGAGCTACTGAAATTGAGTGTTATCCTCTCCTTCAGAATCTATACGAATTTGTCAGTGCCTAAAGTCTTCAGGCTTTACAAGGTCTTTGAAAGAGGGTGTGTTTTGGTTTTTTTCCCAGAAAAATACATACTTAAGGTCTGTATGTAAGATCTATAACTATCATTTACATATAGGTATAGATAACTAGGCCATGTAAGCTATCCTTCTGCTCAACAGAGCATGGTTTTCTCTCCAAACTGTCTTAAGGATAAAATGACATATTTAAACACAATGTAGAGGTACTCTTGCAATGAGCCTGAAATTTTCTTTTCAGATCTGAAAAAGGGATTGTGTTTCTGCAAACTTGCTTGCTTTCTCCAACTGTATGATTTAATAAGACAGAAGAACTTCTCCCTCCTGAAAACCTGTGTTGCTTTTAATCTGCGTGTTCTTTCAAATAATTTAACATCAGTCATAAAAGACATGATTTATTCAGACTTAGTAGGAAATTTCAATGTAGTATACTAAGATTTTCTTTAAAAAACAATAACAATCCTATATGATTCCACTTTTGAAGACAAGGAAACAAGAAGGAACTAAACAACAGTGTTGAAAGCTTATTTTTGTTTCCTTGAGTGTTATTTAAACCTCACTAAAAATATTTTGTTGATTTTATTTCTTCCTGGTGCAATTAAATTTTTTTCACTCCTCCCCCAGCAATTAAAATATTCAAAAAAGCTAAAAGATGAATTTGATCAAATACCGGAAAGCATATTTATGGCAGGCACACAGCTATTTTCTAAAAGAATTCAGAGCAAGATTAAATATACTTCTGCAAATAAGTCAGAGCAACCTGTGCATGACCAGTAAGTGTTAAAATAGCTATGCAGATGGGATTAGCAAATGCTAATTTCAGCAACGTTAAATTTATATTTCCAACTTTATTACCTCTGGACAGTCCCAAGTATTTGAATTTTCTTTGAAGTCACAAATAGCTAAGACTGAAAAATTCTGGATTCTCTTTAGCCATTGCACACAGATTCGACTATCTGTTACCCAAGTAAGCCAAGTAAAATAGTAATCACTAAAAAAAATAAAAGAAAAAAGAAAGAAATGGTGGTTATTAAAAAACAGGAATATAGAAGCACTGCTACAGATTGTATCCCCCATATTGCTCTGTGGAAGACAATAGCAAAGCTTCCATTGTCTTAGGGATTTTTATTTTTTTTTACTTTGTAACAATGTGTTATATGGACAGACAAAATCAAAATACAACATTTCTAGTTAGCTTCTGACCCATCTAGGAGATGAGTATGGCACTCCACTGTCAGAAAGAGAAAACAACTCAGAGGTTCAAGCATTTAAAAGAAATAGACAACCCCCCCCCCCCCCTCTTTTT
>VWZZ01006915.1:1176383-1205855 GCA_013399095.1 Psophia crepitans | reverse complement strand
TTTTGTTAAAAGAGAAGACATATTTGAGGGCACGCTACCTGGATGCTATGATTGCAGGAACTGGTACCTCCTTAGGAACAAACACTCCAGTGTTAATAGTGTCTACAATAAACACTTTAACAGTAGGATTTTTAGCCCCAGCCTTCAAAGAAAATGTATCAGGTTATTCAAATCAGGCTCTGAACAATTCAGATCAAGAAAAATTACAACACTTTTTCCAGGAAAGGAGATAGGTTACAAAATATATATTCAGTTGGGTATAATAGGTCAAATGTGGTCTTATAAGATCTCCAAGTGACACTACAGCAGTAGTACGTTACTTTGCAACATTTCATATATAAAGAAGAAAATCTTTTAAACAGTCAAATTTAGTGCCTTTCTGTATAGAAAACATGCTTGATGGGAACCAGCGTTCTATTTGCAGTGTGGATCTTTGCAGCACACACTACACTTTTTCATAAAACTCCAGTATATTCACATGATTGCAAGTGCTCTTTGACACCCCAGCTGTGAAATAAAACGGTTTGGCTTAAACTGATTTCATAGTAGCTTATTCATTGCATACATTATTAGTTTTTAAATTCTCCTTCATGTTTGGTCTAAACCACCCAGCTTTACTTTAGAACTGTAATGCAGCTGACAGGTGAGTAACTTAAGATACATTAACATGTCCACTTGCAATCATATGAACATGACAAGTCCAGTCAGGAGAGCTCTCTAATACATGCTGAAGAAATGCCAACCCCAAACCTTCTTGCCTTAGATCTGGCACTTGAAAGGAGTTAAAATCCAAAGCCCCTAGAGATCAAAAAGCACTATGAAGTGTGCAAATAAACTGAAGCTGTCATAGCCTTTCTTCGAAATAAAAATGTCTCGTAATTCATTTACTGTAATGAAAAATAACAACTGTAGTTAAGACATCACAATAAGTAAACTGAATAAAAAAATCTGCAAGGCTTGATCATGCAAGCATGCACTTTTGCACATGCTTTTTACTTACATGAATAATTCCATTTATTTAACTGATATTATTAAATATCTACACTTTTGAAGGTACCTGCATACCTTTCCAGAACTTGGCCTAAGTTTGTTTTTCATTAATTTAGGCCATAATGGATTTAACCACTGTAATACTACCAGCACAGTCAATTTTTTCACTGTCATAACTAATTTCTCAACAGAAGGTAAGTCAAAAGAATGAGAAAACATACCTTAGGGTATGGGATAATTATTTTTCTAGGATATTGGTCTTCACCAAAATATGAATATTCAATAACTGGTATGTCTGAGTCATTAAATTGTACATATGCTAAATATTTTCCAGTTGGCGACCACCACAGTGCATATTTTGTCGCTAGCATTTCCTCTGAGGGAAGAAAGATATTTGTAATAGTGTATCATTGTAATCTATTGATCTTCCAATCTATTTTAGCATCCTACTCTTAGCAACCTAGACTTATAAAGAGAGTTATGCTAGATAAATCACACCAAACATATTGCCTTTAGAACTCTCAAAACAGGCACACAGATCTCATTTAACTCATTTGGGTTTTTCATGTATGCAATTTTTTTAATTTAATTTTTTTTTTATGCAATGAGTGCCAAATTTTCACCAAAATTAAAACTTCCATTAAAACTTAACTCCCAGCCACTGTCTGAGCAGCA
The DNA here is from genome assembly GCA_013399095.1 of Psophia crepitans. Taxonomy (NCBI): domain Eukaryota; kingdom Metazoa; phylum Chordata; class Aves; order Gruiformes; family Psophiidae; genus Psophia; species Psophia crepitans. The sequence continues at coordinate 1,204,190 of VWZZ01006915.1, read as the reverse complement.
GCAGAAAACCCAATTTGTAAAGTTCTGATATAGTTTCAGTAACAAAAGACTCAGGATTTTGGTTGCATCCTATGAATACAAAATACAGTCATTATATGGCAAATAAAATATGGAAATGAAGTAATTCTTAGGTCTCTAAAAATAGTGTATAATCACAGATATTTTAGAGTGGATTGTGAGAATCAGGTAATCTAAGCAAAACATTTACCATGTTAGTCGTTGCTTTTCAAGATTTACTTACCTTCATAGACCCAATCAGGAATCCCGTTAAATATTTCATTCTGTTTTCCATCACTAGTCAGTTTAATTGGTGCCTCTCTTGGACTTTGTTTCAAATAGATATTATTCTGATATACGTACACCTAAAGACAAGAAAGTATTTCTTGTATGTATAGGCACCTATAACAGAGGCTACAGTAAGATCTTCTGCAATCAATGCTCTTACATCATACCAAGAAGAAGATATAATGAATACAAGATGGGACATAAATGCTACACTAAAAGCCCCGGCAAATTTTGCAAAAGTAGGTACCTCAGTAAATAAATTATACATTACAGGCCAAATACTATGTTAAACTGTATCAGAATAAATCCTGAAAAACTCCTTTGATTTTAATAAACTTCAGAGGATTCCGTGGCTAGCTTTGGTGTGGAAAATAATTTTAAAAAATTTAAATCTTTGAAACTCATTCAAATTGCTGTGTCTTTTAAGAAACCCTCGGACAAAGTGTTTTGTGATTTTTTTCCATTTTGTTCCACCAAAGCTAGAAGACAAAACCAAATACACAACAACTAAAATGAAAATAATTGAACTTTTCTAAACTTGTCAAAAAGCCTAGTTGACACGAGATGAGACAAAAAGAAGGTTTTGCTCTTTCTGCGCTGGTTTGTTCCTTTCTAGTAAATTAGTTACCAAAAAAGAGTTCTTGCAACAAATGCTTGCAGACCTTGGGTATCTCTAAATTTCAGTGAAATGAATGAACGTGTGGTTAAGGAATCAGCACCACAAACAGCACTTTCTTAGAAAATCATGCCTTTTGAAGCTGTAAGCATTTGTTAGCAACATCAGTGTAACTCGTTAACTACTTTGTGCTTTAAATGAGAAACAAAACAACTGCTAAAACTCTAAGGTACAATACAAGGACTATTGTGTAAAAACACCACAGACTATTAGGACTAGGAAGATAGGAACCTATCTTCATTGTGTTCTGTCTTCAGAATTCTTGATAAAGAAAAAAACAACATTTAATTTAATTGAGAGAACTAATACTCTCCTGGAACATTGAGAAAATTTCCTCATAAATTGTCCATCCATATTCAGCCCACTCCCTGGGTATTTTCTGAAATTAGTATGCTGTTTAGAACTTTTTCGTGAACAAATATTCTGTCAATACTGGATAAGTAGTTAAAAAACCACTGTTATTGGGCTGATGTTTTGGAGTCAAGAATAAAAAAGTTTATAGACTTACCACTATATGCAACAGGTCTATTATAATTACTGAGAAATATACACTTGGCTATCCAGTAGCTATTAAAAAAAAAAACCCAAACAAACCAATATTTTTAAAATAAGAATCTGGCAGCCATTTCAGCCATTTCCTGGAGTAAACATTTTAGAAAAGATTTTAAATACTGCATCTCTAAATCTCATGTGTTATACAGTGTCAAAGGAAAACACATTGGTTTTCAGGCTTGAAACTACATTTAAACCTATATTCAATTATGTCGGTCAATTCTTGATAAGAGAGTGGCTAGCAAACTGAAATATGTAATGTAGCTGAGACAGCTTCTACTGAGACAGACAAGTTAAAATTTAACAAGTTAAAACTGGTTCCTTTGTCATTCTTGCTCACAACCAAGGTCAATACACACAGGACTGTTAAAAGCATGGCCTAACAAAATAATAACCAAAGGCAAATAAATGTCTTGAAGCCACACAAAGCAAAATCATTCTACTGCTTTGTTATCTTTACTGACCAATTTGTGTCCAACGGGTGACCAGGATATATACTGAATTTTATGTGGAAGCTGATTTTCTGTTACAAAACCACTAAAAAAAGGAAAGAAGTTGAGATGGCTTTTTGTGCACAGTGGAAATGGATCATTATACTGTACATTCATGTAAAACTCATGAAGGGCTATATTTTCTAACAGCTTATTGTTCTTTGAGCAATGCAAAATTAAGGCATGCAGTGAGACATGCAGTAATGTGATGATATGCACCAGTGCTGCTAAAGGCTTGCAACTCAGCCCTTTGAAAACATATTCAACAGCCCAAGAAGCCAGCCTTATCTCTTTCTAAATAGTGCACAAGCATCTAGAGTAATTTGTTCTATCTGCAGTCTGCATTACAGTCTCAGCAAGTTACTGGGAAATGGGAACTCAGGATATAGCATGCTGAGGCAAACATAACAGCAGCAGTTACAACATTTGTTAAGAACCCACACGCAGTATCTCTCTACACGCATTAGCTTGCAGCAATCTTTTCCTGTCACCTTGAGCCAACACCTTCCCAAGAATGGAGCAGCTCAGTGCACCCCCTGTTGCTCAGAACTAAGAAGCATTTGGTTATGCTGCTACTTATGGCATAGAAAGGTGACTGCAGAGGCCCATAGCCTCCTTCAGACTTGGGTGGAAAGAGGAGTGGTTTGGGGTCGATCTTGGGAAGGAGACCAGATGCCATGGGAGAAACTTTAAACCTATGAGGAACCCAAAATGGGCTGTTACAAGATCACTGAAGCACTAAAGGACATGTGAGAGTTTAAGGAAAGCTAAAGATTAGATTAACCATAAAAAGGATGAATTAGACAACAGACGGGCATGGAGACATCCGGTGTGAGACTGAACTGGACTCAAGCAGCCAAGATAGGGTGGGAGAAAATTAAGCAAAGAAGGAAAAAAGATGAGAATCTTGAGCAGTGAAGTTTTAGGGCACGAAATACAAAACAATCCAGATACCTGGATAAGTAGACGAAACAACTGCATGATTTTGTTAGAGGCCATTTTTTTCAAGTAACAAGTAACCTGACAGATTCAGGCAAAAGCAAAGCCAGGTGGTAGTCACATTACTATAAAGTTTTTGGTGGAAATGCAAGCACATCACTACAGAGTATTCGCCATAGCTCTCTGTAAGAAATATCAGGCCTTACCCATATATGAGATCATAAATGTGGTATGATGCTGTATAAGAGTATCTCCACAGCTGCAAAAAATAAGCAATAAAATAATATTATTACCTTGGAAAAAGATAATTTAATTAAAAAAAATCAGCTGCCTTTTCTCAGGCTGCCCCTTTCTCAAGAAAATACCAAGAAACATTTATCCATGGCAACCACAATCAACAAAATACTAAATGAAACCAAACATTTCATTAAGCAAAATAAGAAAATAATTACCTTTGAATAATTGCTTTCCAGAGCTATGAAATACTTGTCTGACGACAACACATAATTTGAAGCATTAACTTGTTTCTGAAAGAATAGGAAGCAGATTAGATTTTAGTAAAAAACCCTTAAAGTAAAGATTTGATGAGTGAGGTTTTAATCTTCTCACTTTTAAACTGGCACTTGAAATGCAACTGCATTTTGCTGCTTTTTTATTAATTGAAAAGATACCTACCATTGTGCTGTTCGTCATGATGGTTGTTGGGTAGTTCATTTCAACATTGTAAAGAATAATATCATCTTCTGCAGACTGATGAAGATACTCATTATCTTTATAAACAAGATAAAAGGGCTGTTACCTTGCATAGAAGAAACTATAGAACAGATCCACTTATCAAAGTATTCACACTCCTATCAGTGAATAGATTTTGAGCAAGTATCTTTTGGCATCTACATAAAAATGTTTTTCTTCTAATGATGCCAGAGTAAAGAATTATCAACAAACGGTCTTCAGGGTTATTGAGTACATTCTCAAGATTACACACTGCACACAGAACCAGCTAGTTAACTTTATAATTAAATGCCAGATTTTATTCTCAGTAATGTCTGATCAAGATACCAGGGACAGACCCTTTAGAAGATTAGTATCACAATATAAATGTTTTAAAGAAAACATTCAAGATCTTCACTTATAATTTCACCAGAACATTCTCATTTGTACAGATTCTGCAGATAACAGCCATACCCTATACTGACACTGGTATGATACCGTCCTTACTCACACAGGTCCTACAAAGCAAGGGTGAGTGGCCTTCAATGAGAACAGAATTTAACTCTACCTGTGCTCAAGACCTGAGCCATAGTTTCGTAGAGAATGAAGATTAGAATTTTAGTTGCACATCATTATTTTCACTGCTATAAACAGAGAGAAGGAATTACACGTCGCTAAAGAGAGAGAGACTTTAACAGTTTAAAAGCAGCTTGAAACACTGTATAAGGTGTTCATTTTTAGGAAATTAGATCACCCTTGGATCTTTTGAGCACAGTGCTGTGATTTGTGTAACAGCATTTTGGTGATCTCAGGCACCCTTAGGAAGAGATATTCAATTTTAACTCCTTGTCTCAGAAGAAAAGTAGGCATATGGAATGCTGTAGGCATGACTATCTATGGAATCTATGGCATGACTTTTGCTTGAGTTTTGTGACTGTTAAGAGGAAAGATAAGTCTAAGTGAGAAGGATATAAAGAGTGAAAGAGAATATTAGGTTTAGGTGACATGCTGCCTACATACTTCAGAGAGATTTCTAACAAATGGCGACCTAATTTTCAAATTGTTAATTGTAAAACTAGAACTGCTGCTAGTAATGTCCTGAAAGGCTGCAGTTCACTTCTAAAATTGTGGGTTAAGACTCTATGTGAACAGCACTACGTAGCTGGTCTCTAGTCAGAGAATAGTAATTGCTTGAGGCAGCGCATAGATAGGAGTGGTAGTAGCGCATGTGCTAGAATGTAATCCAATCTAGCTCAAGCCTTTGGGTGCTGCTGCAATTCAATGATAACAAGATTAGTATTTCAGTCACACACAGACATGTATACCAGCAACAACTAATTTCATTGTGTATCAGCAACAATTAACTTCTTTATCTTCTACCTTAAGGAACTTGCTTAGAAACTCAACTTTATTTTCCATGCAATGCATTGGAACTCAGGAATTTCAGCAGTGTCAGCATTTCCTTAAGTGAGATAAGAACAGTTGGGCTCATTGCAGAGCTAAGTACTACTACTGAAAACAAAGAGCCTGTAAGACAGGCTACCTCAATTATTATAAATGTTAAGTGATAAGGTTCTGTGAAAAACACAGAAAAGGAGACTGCTTAAGAAATGACTGACACATTGACATATTTCTTTCACTGGCTGCGATGAATATGACAGCAAAAGAAATAAAACACTGAAGGCCTCTGTAAAATTATAGTTTGTACTTGACTCAAACATGTCTGTTGAAACATCAAATACCTGGAATTTCTAGAATGACTGACAGAAGAGTAAATTTCAACCATAAGTTTTGACTAGCAGTTTGTGTAATTTCATAGTTAGCATTCATTTACAGTAAAGCTGGAAGAAAAATACATTTCTGAGTCTGTGTAAAACAGTCTGGAAATACATATTAGAAAGGCTTATGCATGTCTGAGAGAAGGTTTTACTTACCTGACACCCAATATGGAAAAAATGTTTTATATTGGAAGTTTCCATTCAAATAATCCTCCAGTGTAAGAGCTCTAGGACCATCATCTGTGTTGACAGCTAAGAATAAGACAGAAAGTTTCTGTTAATGCAATGCTGAGTAGTAGGTAAAAGAAAAGAAAAGAAGCAATTACTAGTCCAATATTTCCCTTTTTCTATATTTAGCACCAAGGAACAGTGAGGATAGCATAATCCTGGAGGTATGCTGGGAGTAGGCACAGCAGAAAGGAAAGTTCTCTATTATTGTTCTCATCAGGTTCTCCAGTCTCTGAAGGACTCACCTTTAGGAACACAAAATTAGAAACTTGACAAACTAGTTAATTTCACCCATTTATTCATGGAGACATATTTACTTGTAGAAACTGTGAGTCCAAGAAAAGTATTTTCCACACAAAAGACAAATCAAAGGTTTTTTTTTAAAGCATAGTTTTCATAAATTTGTGTTGTATATAGAGACAACTATATTAATAGGGACTGGCACATATTCCGCAGGGAGTCAAACAACAGGATGTGCATACAAACCCCTACTGTCAAATTTAAAAAATGCCTCATTAACCAGTGTTAGAAGATGGATATAAGGCTTGCAAAATAATCAGCACCCACATAAATTCCTTAGTAGCCACATGAAAGACATAGATGAAGGTATGCAGGTAAAAATAAGACTGAGAAGTACTGGAGTGAACCCACACTTCAACATTTTATGTAATGCTGAAAAATTTGCAATGATTCTAGAGAGAGGACAGGTACTCTGATATTTGATTTCTAAGCAGATCAGGTAGTTGCATAAAAATATGCACAAAATTGTGGTTGGCTTTGTGGTTCCTGTCTGATTATGTTTTTTCCCAAAGCTAAACACCTTTAGTTAGGGTAGATTTCTAAAGACAGAATTTAAGTAGAATCAACTGGATGAGAAAAGGGTAATGCTGAAGAAGCTGGCTTGCTAAGTACATGGAAATGAAGAATGCCATTATAAAGAGGTAATAAAAAGCAAAAAAACCCCCAAACTATGGAGTTCACAAGAGAAAGAGTACTCAAAACATTTAATCCTCAAAAGACGGAGGAACATTTCTAATAAAGGCTAGTTTTAAAAGTTCAGTACCATAACAATGGCAGCTTTTAAGTCTAGGCATTCTGGATTCTACGCTTTTCTCTAAAATCAAGAGGACTTTTGCCATGGTCTTCAGAGGTAGTGGGGATGTCACTATGCAGCCTGGTAGGTCTCTACCACTTCCCCTCTTTGTTCCTTCAGAGCTCTCAGATGACAGCAAGATAATCAAGATGACTCATTGCCCTCAGGTTTCATATCATGCTCCATCACTTCCTCATTACAGCTGCCCTCTCTGTTAAGATCACATTGACTTTCTGGGAAATGTTTCTTCATATTCTGTTTTCTCTTCTATGGCACTTTGTAATGATAATACGTATTTTCTTCTACTGACTATTACTTACTGTAGAATACACATGTCAGGTTGACTGTTGACGCTAGCCTTGTCTGCACTAATGCAGAAGAAAGCTGTCATAAGAAATAAAACTGAATGCCAATCCACAGGTAAAAACTTATCAGTATAAACTCTGAGTTAGCAATATGTCCAGAAAAATACCAAGAAGTTCAATAAGACATTAATTCCTCTTGCTAATACCAAGCCTGTATATTATAAATCCCTTGATACATTAATGATAAGCACAAAGATGGCAAATTCTTAAAAAAATGCATAGAAAATAATTCCAAAGAAGAATCTACTTCTACTTATATTGACTAATGATTACTTATCACTAGTTTTCAGTTTAAATTCTCTAAGTGAATATGTCTATTAGAAAAAGAAATCCACTGTTGAGATCTATTTCCACGTTTGTGTGTATATGAGGTTTAAATTTGCAGTCTTGTTTGATACCTTAATTTAGTAAAATTTCCTCGTTTCTTCTCTCAGCTTAAGAGGAGTTTTTACTAAAAAGACAAGCAATATCACAAATGTCTCATCTCTGGTCTAATTTTCACAGCTCTAATTTAAACTTTTATGCTGTTAGCCATCTCACCCTTATATACTTAATATTCTGTGATAATTTATTATGACTGCTAATGATTTTCAAAATGTGTCTAGTCCTATCTGAATTTCTACTAGTGGACTGCAAAAAATCTGAACACAACTGTTTCTTACTTGATTACTTATAATTTTGAATGCTTGTTTCTAGGCATCAGAAAATATACTTAAATGTTTTAATCAAAAGCAGCATCTTCCATTAAAAGCAGCATCTCTTGATTGAGAGCAGCCCTGAGGAGAAGGACTTGGGGGTGTTGGTGGGTAAGACGCTCAACATGAGCCGGCAGTGTACGCTGGCGGCCCAGAAAGACAACCATGTCCCAGGCTGCATCAAAAACAGTGTGGCCAGCAGGTCGAGGGAGGTGATTCTGCCCCTCTACTCTGCTCTCGTGAGACCCTACCTGGAGTACCGTGTTCAATTCTGGGGTCCCCAGTACAAAAAAAATCACTCAGCTGCTGGAGTAAGTTCAGAGGAGGGCCAGAGAGATGATCAGAGGGCTGGAGCACCCCTTCTATGAATACAGGCTGAGAGAGTTGGGCGAAGGCTCTGGGGAGACCTTACAGCAGCCTTCCAGTACCTAAAGGAGCCTGCAGAAAAGCTGGAGAGGGATTGTTTAGAAGGGCAGGGAGTGATAGGACAATGGCTCTAAACTGAAAGACGGTAGATTTAGATTAGATATTAGGAAGAAATTCTTTACTGTGAGGGTGGTGAGGCACTGGAACAGGTTGCCCAGAGAAGCTGTGGAGGCCACATCCCTGAAGTATTCAAGGCCAGATTGGATGGGGCTTTGAGCAACTTGGAGGAGGGTGACCTGCTCATGGCAGGGGGGTTGGAGCTAGATGATCCCCTCCAACCCAAACCATTCTATGAGTCTACGATCTTTAATTGCTTCCTATAATTGTTGCTGATTCTTTCTTCTGTGACTAAAGACTAGTTCAAAAATAGTATTTGAAATATTTGCTCACAGAACAGACCCTAACACGAAAAGTACATGTCTGCTGCACTATATAGACATTGATTTGGATGGATGTTGGTAGGCTTGATAAGTTCTTTTGTTGTGTTTAATTTCTCCATGAAATAACAAAGATGAAAAAAGATGCCCATGGACAAAAAGGAAGCAAGTAGCAGAGCCAACCACAGAAATGAAAGCTTACCAAATTTCAGCTTTGCTCTTTTCCCTTCACCACCCCACTGCCTCAGGTTTTAATTCTTTATGGTCTATTTGCATTCATGTATAGGGAGCAGTTCTGTATTTCTCTGTGCACTGAATTGGTTACTTTGCTTTACAGTGTAACTTGCTTTATATATTCCACAATTATAATTACTCATTCATGCATTTGAGTGTATTCAACTTACATGTATAACTGTGGTGATAAAAGCCTGTAAGCATCTATTGCCACTGGCTTTATGCAGATACCTTTACTGTTCAGTTTGTTGTTGTGAGAGCTGAATAAAACACAGAAAGCAGAACTTTCAATTATATTGAACTCAGATTAACTTTATGCACAACAATCCATCACTGTGAAATTCTGTTTGTATTATGAGGATTATTCCCTTTCAAAGATTGGATGTGTGTATGCCAACACAACCCTTGCTTTAGATTTCAAGGCGTATCCCACAACACAGTCTAATGTGCACCCATATAAATTGTGTCTACTTCTGCCAAATTAAACCAAGTGTACATAATAATTAGAAAGTATTCTGGTTTCTGTATTTGTTATTTTTAGATATGTAGTTGTATATATGTATTTTATATGTATTTATATGTATTTAATATGATGTACTTTTATATGTATTTTATTTAGTATCAACTGCCACACAGCAAATAGATTACTTGCCAAAAGAAAACTGGTTAGCATCTTGGGATGGCCAGCTTGCAGACAGTATTATAGTCTGCTTTGGGACTAGAATGTCCATTCTCATCTCTGTGGGCTAATGCTGAATAGCTAAAGCACAAGCTCCTTCAACACATGCAGAAAGACAGCCTTACGCTTGAGATAACCACAGTCCAGTTTGGCATCAGAAATTAATTCCAATACTCCTGATCCTATCAGAAAGATTTTAGTATGAATTCCTACCAATTTCATGCAATTTAAAGTACCAAACAGAGGAGGTATTAATTATTTTAATCCATCTTAATGTTGTTTTTTATCGCTCTGTTCCAACAACCTTATGCCACCAGTGTACAGAGCACTGTAGCTAGGTTTACACCGTTACTTAGATTTGAGCCTGAACTGGTAGCTAAAACCAAAAAAACAGATTTTGGAGGAAACACACTGTCACAGTAATCTATTGATTTTCCATTACAAGAAACTGCAACAGCTGAGAGTTTGTAATCTCTACTTTTTACTTGCCAGTTTTGATAGATGGCCAAGAAGATGAGAATTTCTCCTTAACTTTGATTCTGTTTTAAGTCAAATATCCAGGCACACATTTCAATTAGAAAGCAGCTACTAACAGTACCATCTCCAGCTGAATTCCACGCCAGCAACTGAATTCCTGACTACAAGCATTTTTCTTCCACTCCACAATGTTGGAAGCCACCCTGTTTGTCTTTGCATTGGAAAACAGGGAGGCATTTACTGAATCAGAAAATGGACTTGGCTGGGGTGTAGCAAAGAACACCACCAGTTCCTGAGAAACTGGCTGCTCAACACTTCTTGGCTGAAAAATATGCTCTATCACCTAACCTGCAATATCAGAGAACCAAGGTCTTGTTCTCAGGTCAAGTGTACAATGGGAACAGAAACATTGACAGGCAGGATTCTGGGTACTCATTAAAAATAACAGAAGAAAAGATTAATTTGAAGTCTAAGCAAAACATTCAGTTAACTGTAACTCTGCCTGTGGTTCTGTTGTCACTTTTCAACTGCAGGTATGTAGTTTCTTTCTTGTTTACGCTGTAGACGAACAGGTCTAGGTACACCAGCGTACAAGTGAAAAGAACCTTTCTGAATGGTTTAGAGTTGGGTTATCATAGCTGGTTATCATAGTAAGGTAAATCACACAGCACATTCTTAACTCAAAGAAATGTAAAAAAAAAGTCACTAATTTCTTAGGCATAGATGCCATTCACTGTATTGAGATTGCCTGCCTGGCTCCTCTCAGCCTCACAGAAATTGTGTAATAACCGCAACTAAGTATTTCCTGCTGACTATCCTCTCTAAACAGAAAATTATTTTCCCGTATAACTTTTGAGAATTTTTCACATTTTTATACTCTTCTGTGTGTAAACCAAAACCAGCTATCACATTTTGAGAAGAACCTGAAATTACTCGAAACTTAGTGGACAAACCACTTTTTTTCAGAATTATAGATGACACTTCTCTTTGCTAATTTCTTAGGCAGAAATTTAGTCTATCTGTGTTCATACATTTCTCATATTCAAATATATCTTTTTCTAGATTGCCACATCCTTCCAGTTAAGGAGTAGTAAAGGTGGAATGTACAAACAGCATTCCATATCTGTAGCTATTTCCTGTCCTGTCTTTGACTTGCAAAATTTGTAACTCCAAAATTGTTTTATATTTCTTCCTTTTACAACTGATCCATAGACTATTAAGAATTCAAAAAGTTTTAAGCATTTAAGCAGATAAATGCAGCACTTGCAGTTCCACCTGAGAAGAAGAGGCCATAATCAGATGTGTCCAACATAGTTGTGTGTTCCTCACTTGCCTAAAATGCTCCTTCAAAAGCATTCGGTAAAGTAAGGTAAATTCTCTATCACCCTACTGATTCTAAATGCCATGTCTGTTATGATTGGTTACCAAGCTGCTATTGCAAGAAACTAATTAGAGACAGAGAAAGTTCTTCATAAGAGTACTGATGAAACTCAGACTAAGACCAGTGAGCTTGTATGTGATAATAAAAATGCATTCACTTCCTCCTACAGTACCTTCTGTAGCAACTTCTTCAGGCTGCGAAACAAATCCTTGGTCTCCAGCACCTTTGTTTCCTCACTGCTCTCTTTTATTTAAATCTCATAAAAAATATTTTGCCCTGTCTTAACATGCAGACTTGGTATGAGTAAGTCTGAGTTGATATCATACATTTATCTAGTAATGAAAGATCAGATTTGACCATGCTTAAGCTAGCAAAAAAATCTGGCATCCCATCATTGACAGCAAAAGTCAAACCTACTACTCTGAGGTGATACCTCTTCCTAGCACTTCCTCCCACCTTGATGTAATCTATTCTTATCTTCACATGCTGCATGACAGAATCAACCCTAGCTACTTCAGAGACCTCTAACCTCCTTCTCAACAAAATAATCCATATTCCACAGAAATACCAGGTAGGAAAGAGATTTCACCTTTCACAAAACTTGCATATTAACTACAGGACTTAACTTGCACAAGACTTAAGCAGATAGCTGATTTTATAACATTTAGTTTTAAATGCAAAACTGATTTCTTCATCTCAGTCACCCTGCCAAAGCATGAACAAAGAATAATAATAGAAAAAAAATCCCTTTAAATAGATATTGTTACAAGAATATAGGCTTTTAATTACTATTTTAATTATTTCAGAGGCATTGAATCAATCTGCTACAGTGAAAGGGACATGCAAATACTTGTATTGCCCTTCCTATGCCTCTCGTAGAAAAAAAACAACCATCAAGTCCATGTTGGTCAGGCTCTAAATCTCTAAACCACATTCACTTCAAACTTTACCAGAGGACTCGGCATACCACACTGTGTTGATTCACCCACAGCTGGCATAACAATACTGGAGGAAACTCTGCCTCCCTATTTAACACAATGCTGACTTTAACTTTAAAATGCAATCTTAAATATGTTCACAAATAATTCATCATACCCTACCTACAACAAAATGTTTAACTTGTAATTGAATGGAGAACTTCTGTAATTATTACACAACCATTTAAAACCAAATACAAGTTCACCAAGCTAAAGGAAATTACTAACAGTTTATGAGAGTCTCTTAACCCCTAACACAATATATAATAACGTAATATGAGGAAACCTGAGAATTATTTTTTTAATCCTGTATAAGACCATTATATATCATGCACAATTAAGTAAATTCAGGTGCTTTTCACTCCAAGGAGTTCCTTGTTTCAAAATCTGCTGGCATTTCAATCCTACCTTCAGGATATTTCAGCTGTCAGTACACTTCTGTAAAGTAATAAAGCCATAACAATTCTGACAGGGCAATCCTAAAGATGATTTGACGAACTTTTGTGAACTTTAGAAACCACAGTAGCTACAGATATTGTGTTTTACACTACATTAGATTACAAATGCCTTACCTCTTGATGGAAGCAGTGTAATACACACAAGTAATAAGGAAAGCAAAAGGCATATAACCACGCCAAATATGATTTTTAGCCGGGTCTGCAGGACAGAAACAAACAGTAATTACATTTCTAATATTGCCTGAAGCACACTTCTATGGGTTGTAGATAATTAAATCCTCCCACCCTCTCTAACTGCTGTACACCGTCCAAGCAACAAGCAAAAATGTCCCTGAAGTACATTTGAAAAGACTTCCCTTTCCTTTTTCTTTAAAACAAATACTTTAACATCAGAGCCTGGCCTTGTGCAATAGCTGACAGTTTAAAACAACAGATATAAACGTTACCAAAAGCTGAATTCAGCAGCATACAGACCTTCATTTTCCTGCCGTATTCTGAAAGAATGTAAATTCTCTCTTCTGGGTGTCGGTCAGTGGATCTAGGAGAGAAGTTTGAAAAGGCAGTGTCTGTTTTCACAGTTGGAGGCCAAACCTCTGGCAGACTTTTATTTTTTCCTACATACTTTTGAAAACTGTGCCAAATTTCAAAAGGTTTCCATAAAATTAGAAACAGGCTTTCGGGGAAGTTCTTGAACCAGAAATGGACAGTGAGTGGCTATAGGGGTGGTGATTATATACTTCCCATCAATGTGAGCTGTAACTAACAACTGCTTACACTAACTTAAGGGTTTTATGACTCAACAGTTGCTTGGTATGTACTGGTTTTGCTGAAAAGTATCTACTGTGTACTTTGGCAACCCTCACATTCTCAGGACATAGTCATGACCTTCTTTCTACTCTCTACAGAGAAATTATGAGAAAGTTGATTAGCTTTATTGTTTATATATAATTCATGTATATTTACTTTCTGAAATAATAAATGATGGCATAAGAATGCAAAACAAGAAGCAGAAACAGATATCGTTTAATGTCTTCCATATGTGAGAACTATTTTTTTCTCAGAAAACTGTAAACTTCTATAGGCTAACAGAGCTTAGAAAAGTAAGTATCTACTGGCCTAGTGCAAATTCTGAAATAGTGCTTAAACCAGCAATTACGTGTATTTTTATTTAGCGCACTGAAATGAGGTCAACTGAAAACAGAGAAAACCTCTCGAGACCGCAATGTCGTTACATAAGCGATCCCTCAGCAGTGAGAAGAAACGCTCGAAAATGGAAATAAAAGTACGCTGTGTTCCTTAGACAGACCCCACTCCAGCATTCTTCCTAGCGGTGTGCCTCAGCGCCGCTGAGGGGAGTGCTGGGCAGCGGGGGAAGACGCAGGCCGGCCGCCGCCCGCCCTCTCCCCTCAGGCGGGTCTCCACAGCGGCCGCGGGCGCTGCCGCGGGGGGAGCGCGAGTAACGGTCGGAGGAGAACAGGCATGCTGCCCCCTAGCGGCCGCGCGCCCCGTAGCGGCGCGCTCCGGCCTGGAAAGAGATGAACGTTGAAACGGAGCAGCGGGGCTGGCAGCGTCGTTCCCCCGTCCCTCACAGCCCGCGTGCTGCTGGCACCCGGGCCCCTCAGCAGCGCTCTGAGCTGCCGCCTCCTTTCTTCACCGCCAGTTGCTCTTTCCCAGCACCCTACACGCTTTCAGGCTTCCCGGCATTGCTCAGGGAGGTTGGATGCTCTTTAATGCATCTCCACACACCCTGCAATGCACCACTGCTCATTAGTGATGTCCAGGTCTCAGATAGATGATCTCCAGGATCATCAGGAGATCTTTCCAGTGCTCCTACCATTGAGCCAGTAATCATTCTTTCAGACGATTAACCTAAGGATGAGCCTGGGCACATTCCAGCTGTGTTACTAGGAAAAAAATAATGATAAATAAATGGTAGTCTTGCTCCCTTCGTAGTATTCATCCAGACAGCATTCTGTGAGGAAACACCAAGGACCTGTGCAGTGCTCTGCCCCACAGCCATGTGTTTAGGCTCTGTGTTATGTACGGGGATGGCAGCAGCTGAGCTGAGCTATGAACCAAAGCCTTTGACCAACGAAGCTGGTGAAGGGTCTGGAGCACAAGTCTGATGAGGAGCGGCTCAGAATCACACAGAAGCTGAGGGAACTGGGGCTGTTTAGCCTGAAGAGGAGGCTGAGGGGTGACCTTATTGCTCTCTACAACTACCTGAAATGAGGTTGTAGCCAGGTGGGGGTCTGTCTCCTCTCCCAAGTCACAAGTGATAGGACAAGAGGAAATGGCCTCAAGTTGCACGAGGGGAGGTTTAGATTGGGTATTAGGAAAAATTTCTTCACCCAAAGAGTTGTCAAGCTTCGGAACAGGCTGCCCAGGGAGGTGGTTGAGTCACCATCCCTGGAGGTATTTAAAAGACTTGTAGATGCGATGCTTAGGGACACCGTTTCGTGGTGGACTTGTCAGTGTTAGGTTAATAGTTGGACTTGATGAACTTAAAGGTCTTTTCCAACTTAAGTGATTCTATCGTTCACTTACTGCCTGTAGCTTCCCTGCCATTTTACCCAATGCCTGGCACTGGTGGTGGGCCCCCCAGCTTGGCCTCCATAGCCTGCTCAGGGTGGCTAGGCCCAGCTGCAGCCCCAGGCCTGGCTCACCTTCCTTCTTGTTGCTGCCTCAGCTGGCACGGTAAATGTCAACTGCCAAAGGCGGCCACAGACTGGCAGAATATACACTAGGTTTGACGCTAAACTTAGAGACTGAACACTGGAAGATGCAGGTTGGGCTTAGGTGTTGTTGGCTTTGCATGTGGAGTCTGTTGCATCACCTCATCTTTCTCCCTGCACCAGCCCTGTATTTCTCTTCTGTGTTTAATGCCAAAAAGGGAAAAATACGAGGCTGAGGAGTCCAGAATGCTGCTGCTTCTGTGTGGAAGTCAGGCACAGGGACTATGATTTTTCAGGAGGAGGTTAACAAGGACCGAGTATCCAAATCTTACTGAAATTCAGCAGTAGCTGCGTGCATCACCGCCTCTGGCTTCTCTGAAAATGGAAGATGGATTATCACCAAACGTAGACAACTTACCACCTTAGCTGAACAGTATGGGCTGGAATTTGAACCCAAACCGCTACACCAGCCTTGCTGAGGCAGCAGCTGATCTGGGCAGTGTTTTGTCAACATTCCTTACATTAGGTTTGGTGAGGGGGATTTTTGAAAATAAATTAAAATTAAGTGATATGAAACATGCCTTATTTTCCCATAAACTCAGTTCCCCTCTCCTCTCAGTTCTTGTCACAACAGTGAAGTAGAAGTTATACGAGATACAGTTTCTCAGTAAGATCCGTCCTGTTGACATAAGCCATGCAGGAAAAAAAGGCCAAGGAGCCTAGAATACATGGTTCCTGGCATGCTATATACAAAGGGCAGAAGTGAGCTCAAAACCAATAGTGTTTCCTAACAAGATAAAACCGCAGCTACTCAAAATTTCCAAAACAGAAAAGGATTGAGACAAAATAATTTTCCCCCATGTAACTCATGGTTCTTATTCATAGTTCCAAACTGCTACTTATTTCCTAGCATCCTGTGGTTAATGCCATATGCATTTTCAATAGCACAGGTCAGAGAAATTATATTTTTTCTTACCAACATTGGCTATTTCTGACAACCAGAATATCACAAAATTGCAAATGCAGGTCTTGGTCAGGCTAGTTTTCATTTCCAAATATGCAGCTTCCTCTAATGAATGCATATTTAGAGAATGCCTCAAAGGAAATGATTCAAACTCACATGATCTAAAAGACTTTGCAAAAGGACTATATGATGCACACTATGTATTTTTCTAATTTGGAAGTCTGATTATTTACACATGTGCTGTAGTAAGATTCGCAAAGGTTGCAGCATTAGAAGCAAAATGAAATTAACCTGGCAGAGAATGACCTTGACAAGCTTTGTTGATCTATTGCTCCTAACACCAGAACTCCCTTCTCTGGACTGCTTATACTAATACAAGTGAAGAAGCAAACAGAAATTCTTTCAAGAGCCAAAGCTCTTCCTAACTTTTGCAACATCACAACCCCATAATGTAAGATAGAAATAAAAGTGTAAGAATGCTAGAAAGAGGGTGAATCAGTTGGAGAAATGGAACAGAAAACATCTTCAGTTTGTACACCAACTATCCAACCACATATGCAACTACTCTAAGCTTACTAAAGTATTTACATTTCCCAGATGAAGAAGTACAGATTTACAGATGTAGGCTGTGCATCACAGCAGACCAAAAGTAGACAGAACAATGAAAATGCAACTAAAGCTGAACCAGTTCTTAAGTGGCCACACGCCTAGCTAGACAAATCCCTAGTGACTAATAGTTTTTCTTCTTTCCACATCTGTGAACAAATAAAAGTTGTAAGTAGAAAATACAATCAGGATTTGTCACATTCCCTGGAGGACTTTGGGTCCATAAAGGCAATAAATGCAGAAGTAACTAGCAGATAAAATATGGCAATTTACCCTGTTTTTTACAACTTCACACTTCCTGGATGAACAATATAGGCATGTTTTACAACCCCAGTCAGAGACAATAACTTGAAGTGCAAATTCCTTATTCTGCAGCCAGCAGGATTCATTTGAGGTTCATTACGCATTATGCTGAAGTGAGATTGTGCAAACACTCTAAGCTTTGGTGACAATGGGGCTGAGTCACGCTAGGAACTGGGAGTATAACAGCAGCACACAGGTGAACTACAAGAAGGCCTGACATGTTTGTGATGTGGCCCTGTTGAACTCAACTATAAAAGAACAAAGAAATCCGGCTGCATATCTTCCTGTTGCTTGAATAAAGCTCAGATTTCAGAAAATTTACTCTGCATGGAAAATGATTTGATTGAGGACCCAGCAGCAATTTATGCAATGTATCTTTTTAGCAGGGTTTTACACTTCTTTAAAGTACTGAATAAATTACTTCATACACTTGAAAATGCTACGTACAGTGTATGTTACATTGACATAACTGTAACAACACATTAATACAGAAATCCAGAGATGATCTGGATGATGAGTATTTACCAAGAGAGACTATTCTAGCAATTAATTGTTAGTATGTTTCATAGCATCTCATCTGATACTGAGCACATGAACAAAATACATCTTCAATTACATTCATGTGTGATCTGTCAATCTCCAACATTTTTAAATAGTCAGATTCTCAGATCGATGTGCAAAAAGTGTAAAATTTGTCCTGCACTTAATGCTAAATCATCAGATTCCAGAAACAGCCGAAAGCTTCAGTATTAAGCAAAATACTACAATACGAGAGAGAGAATAACTTAGAGTTTCTACGAACAATAGATGAGGGGAATGGTTTAATTTTTTAGCTAATGAAGTATCTAATGCTGAATAAAGAAATTGATGAGGATTTCACATTTGTTCACACAATACATAACGGTGAGAATAGCATCATACAGAGATATACAGAAATCTAAACCACATACACTATAAACCATTTACACACCCTATCTCCCACCAGCCTTTCCTGTTTTAGTTGTATCATTCAAAAATACCTGTGGAATTGCTGTGTCTTGAAACATCTTTGCATATTTAATCTTTTAATTCTCAATGCACCTGATTTTTTTTTTACAGCCCTAAGTAGTAGGGCTAATAGTAGTTTATTGGTATAAATCACTGTTGTGGAATAATTTCACCCTACAAATAAGGCACAATTTCTTTAGTGTAAGCATATTCTAATCTACAAAACTGCTATAGTGAAAAGTCATAAATCTGCATATTTAATTCATAATGCTATAATTTGTTTATAAATAAGCAGCTAATCCCAAAATGGCCTGTATCAGTGTGGTGATATCTGAAATGTGCTGCTCTTCTCAGTCAGAAGTTAAATTTTTTTTCCCTCCCTCTGAAGCAAGGCCAGAAATGTTAAAAAAAACCCCTAACAAAGCAAACCTGGTCCTGATTCAAATCTGAAATAAAATATGACTTAAAAAAATGTACCAGTATTTATATTCCTTCTGAAAATGTAGAGCAATTACAGATCTAGCCATAATAAGATTCTTTTTTTTGCTGGGATATGCTTTTCAGCTATGTTGTAATTCAGAAATTTTACCTGGGGCTACTGAAGTGTTTACATGTCCATGCCAGTAAACATACCACTTTATCCTGAACTGGCAAAGCTGACTGTTATAACAACAAACAGACCTTCTTTCCGCTCTCCAGTATCTTACTTGCAAATAGAGGGGGGGAAAAACTGTCAGTGAGATAAATACTAAAACACATTGTGTTATTTTTACAGTCAGAATACACCACTACTCTTTACATTTCTAGGGTGAAACCGTGGCATTAATATTGTTAAAACACACTGAAAGACAATAAACAGTATCACAGTTGGCAAAAGTTCATCATTATAGCAATTTATTGAAAAAAAAAAAATACCTCATTATGTAGCCAGTTTAACAATCCTATGAAACGAACACACAGAAAGGCACTCGGCATTGTGCTGCATGGACATTACAATAATCAATTTCAAGTCAGGTTAAGGGCTTGATCTTTTGAAATGGAAACTTCATTTTGGTCTGTCGAAATGCATGAGCTTACAGCTAAAGATAAGAGGGGAAGAACTCAGTCACTGATGAAGCAACAATGATTCAGAAATAAAGCTCAGCTAATCTGTTCTGTTTACACGGCTCCTCTTTTGAGACACTTTATCTTCAAAAGGGTTGTAGCAGGAAGAAACGCAGAAAATAATCTCCATGGCAAGTCTCAAGATGTCTCTCCTATGTTCTGTGCTTGACGATAGGTCACCTAACATGCTTTTGACAGTGTTGTCACCCCATGATAGACTGTAGTGAGTAGAGATGTGAATTTGTTCCATGGATACACGACTGCAATGTATTTGGTCATTGTCTTTGTCCTGGAGTACCCCTGCACCCTGAGTGCAGACAGCAGTCACATGACTTTGTCCTTCACCTTCCTTCATTTTTTTTTCCTCTTCAAAACACTTCCCTTGTGCCCAGGAGCCTTCACAGTGTTTATGATGCAGCACTCTGTATGGGACACAGGAGCTTCTAATCGGCAGTCAGAGAAAAGTTGAAAAGGGCTTTTGTTTTCATTTGAAAGGACAATGAGCAACATAATCAAAACTAGGGAACCTAATGGGCAGTTCTCCGCATTTCTTAAAAATTTGCTTTGTTGTTTTCTTGTCTTAAAACACAGCCACCAAATTTATAATCTTTAGACAAGGCAGGCGAAGACCTCAGTGACCCATCACATTTCCCCAAGCCTGCAGGTATAAGGAAATTGTATTTCAGCTAAAATAGACAAGATCATAGGAGCACCTCTCCTGTGAAGAAAGGCTGAGAGAGCTGGGGATGTTCAGCCTGGAGAAGAGAAGTCTCCAGGGAGACCTAATTGCGGCCTTTCAGTACTTAAAGGGGTCTTTTAAAAAGGATGGAGAGGGAATCTTTACTCAGGTAGATAATGATAGGACAAGGGGCAGTGGTTTTAAACTAAAAGAAGGCAGATTTGGATTAGACATTAGGAGGAAATTCTTCCCTGTGAGGGTGGTGAGGTGCTGGGGCAGGTTGCCCAGAGAAGCTGTGGGTGCCCCATCCCTGGAAGTGTTCAAGGCCAGGTTGGATGGGGCCCTGGCCAACCTGATCTAGCGGGTGGTATCCCTGCCCATGGCAGGGGGGTTGGAACCAGATGATTTTTTAAGGTCCCTTCCAACCCAAGACATTCTATGATTCTATGATCATTAGACATAAATACAGAGAACAACAACATAAAGTATGAAAATTAGTTGTTCCTCACTTTTCCAGTCTTTACATATAATTTGCCTATTTGTTTGGAATCAGCATGCTTATGTTGCCATATCTTATTTCCTCTTGTATGGTACCGACTTCTGAAAAACAGTCAGAAAATGTGCATCAGAATACATCAGCCATAGAACCTTAAACACACAGTGACTACAATTGCTGGTCAGATATGAAACCTAAAATGTCATAAAGCCTGTGACTGCTGTACACATTCAGGAGTTGGAGAAAATGCAAGGTCATTTTTCATGCTTCTAAGTAATGGTGAAATACAACTGTACTCTATGCCTCCGTTTGTATTATTTGAGGAGCTGCATCCTCCCTCACACATCTTAAAGTGGGAAAAGCAGGCTCTCCATTATAATAGGGGATAGATCAAGCTTGTTTTTTTCAGGTGCCATGGAGCTGTCAAAGCAATGATACCTAAAAGTTAGGGGTTTTTCTTTTATTCCCTGTAGTCCCACCTTATCCCTTAACAGAATCATTTGGTTCTGATTATCCAGAGCTGCAGAGTATGTGCACATTCTTACACCATTTAGTTTAGGGAGTACTTGATCTGGAAGGTTACTATTAGCCTGTGCTGAAGGGTTATAAGAGTTATTACCCTGTAGTTTGAATTGACTGGTAACATTATGCTGACTAGACAACTTCACAGTAAAAGCAGTTTAATGTTTAGGGCTGCAGCTCAGTTTTAATTTTTTCCACATATGGATACTAATTTCTCATTAACTCTTCAAAAAGTCTTTACAAGTTATACCAGCGATATGTCTCAAAGAACAAGAACTTTGGAGGGCAGTAACTTGGTTGAATGTTGAATGGTGAACGGGATTAGAAAAGCGTGACCTATCTGTAATGTACAATACTCATTATAAATTTTCTGTAGTAAGCAAATGCAATTGAAGTTGAATTAAAACAGATTCACAGATTGGTAGAGGTTGGAAGCGATGTCCAGAGATCACCTAGTCCAACCCCCTGCTAAAGCAGGATCACCTAGAGCACGTTGCACAGGACTGCGTCCAGGTGGGTTTTGAACATCTTCAGAGATGGAGACTTCTTGGATGTCTTCTTGGCCTCTTAATTTCCATTATGAGTGGGAAGAGAGTCACCTCCTGCCATAATGGCACTGAAAAGTTAAACACAGTTTAACGCAAATGTTTACCAAACTAGCTGGCACCTCTTGCAATGGAGTTAGGCTGTGGAATACACACCATATTAAATAATAAGTGACCTAGTTAATATTACTACAGGACCTGTATCTTTTTCCAAAGTTTCAATCTCTGGTCACCTTGAAATCATGGGTAAGAACAAACAATTTCTTCAAACTCGTTAACTGTAAACTCGGTAGAGCGTAGGACTTGACAATACTGGACTCTTTTTTCCCCTCACAGGCCCTGTACAGCCCTACTGAAAAGAAAATCTATTTCGGCCTGGAAAAGATAAGGTAGTTCATAAACACTTACTGGAAATCTTTTTTTCACACTGACATGATGCATGTTTTCAGTAACTTGCACATCTTCTCCAGAACATATCAGCTTGTGGCAATTTTTGCATAGGAATGTTATCAGCGAAGGATTTTTCTTGTGTGCCTTCTTTGCCTCTCTCTTTGCCTTCATTTGTTTTTCCACTATACTTTCCAGCTGGAAATTCTGAATCTAGAAATATATCAGCAAGAGCACTGTAAAATTCTGCTGGAATGACAGGAATAGTTTTCTTTTTCAGTTACTCTACTGAGTTCACTGACAACATGATTTCTAGTCAATTTTCCCGACTTGTGTGTTTTCCCTCTTACCAACAGAAAAGCAGATTTTTCTAAAGGCCCAGAAAAAATACATTATAAAACAAATATTGGCAGAAAGATTCAAGCCCATATGTAGTAAACTAATATTATTTTAAGTTTTCTTCCCCTAAGTAGATTTAAAATTGAAAGTATTTCCTACAATATAAATCAGTCTTCTTTAAACGGAAAGTGCAGAGTTGCAGTAAATACCTTATTTAAATAGCCTCTCTGAAGCATCTTCTGGACACTCTAAGGGGCCTTATACATCATTTTCTCATGGAAAATGTTAACATCTTCACGTTCAACAGCTCCTGAGCCACTTGAAGCGACAAGTGCAGAGGTGCTCTCATCAGTTTAAGCTCAACTGTGAGCCTACAATTTGTGAGGAATACAACATAACCAGCACAATGCTCCCTACAATGCTGCACAACATTTTTTCCTAGTTTTGTAATAGAAGACAAGTACTGCTGCTTATGCAGTGGCCCCACAGAGCATTTTTTTCCACTTAACTCAGACAGATAAAGAATCAGTGAACACATACTGTTTCTGCATTATCATCAAAGATACCTGTGGAAATTGTACTGAGGAGATTTGTGATTAGTACAATGTTTTGCAAAGCAGCAACTGTACTTTGTCACCAAAAAATAAGCATGCATTTAACTATTAAAGATATAAATATCTGTGTTTGCTAATTAAGTGAGAACATGGATAAACTGGTATTCTGATCCGCAGTTACCTCCTTTTACCTGTTGGTGGTACAAATATCTTTTATATCAACCAGTCTGCTGATCACATTCTCATACTTTTTCTATTAAAAGAGCTTACTGTTTGTGTAGAGCTTTAAATGGATGATACACCATCACACATAGAAGCAAATTTTATATTGCATGCAAACTGAGGATGGTGACTGGAAATGAACCTTGTTGCAAGAGGATTTTCTCTTTTAACATGCAAGTATTTCACAATTATGTCCAAACCCCAGGTATATGATTCACCATTTGCATATTACAAACATAAAAGTGCTTTTAAAAATAAGCTATGTATGCAGTAAACTCATACCTGCACCACAGCAATTTCAATGATGATGATGTCACAGTCAATAACGATGGATGTTACACTCTTTCACGTCTAGGCCTTCCTCAGCTACAGTAGTAGCAATAAGTAAATTTACATTTCCACCTTGGAATTTATCAATAACTTTCCTTTCCTTATTCTGTAAATTTTTAAAAAAGTCAGTATATTACCTTTAAGTTTCTCTTATTAATTACTTCTAATTAAGAGGTTTCATTCAGGAATTATAGTACAATCATTTCAGAGTGGAATGCCAAACATCAAGAGGCTTCAACAACTGCATTTAAGCATCTTTCAAGATCACAGATAAGGAGTTCTTATTGAATATAGTCGGTATTCAGCACCTTTTTTTGAGGGAGGAGGGAGCAGAAGCCAATCTTTTTAAGGTAACTGAGCTTGGAACTTTGTAGCCCATTCCATAGGTGCTAGGTATTTTGATAATACAGCAATACTTCGATAATTTCAGCTTAAAGTATAGACTTCAACACTTCCAAGTCAAGTTTCAAAGCACTTAAAATTCCCCAAAATAAATAGGGACAATAATTTTGGTGACGTGAGGAGCACTAAAAAGCACAGCAATGATACACTTAAAAAATAAAGAACCCAAAACACAGACTTCTGAATTAGCTGGGTATTTCAAACAAGCTTGAGCAGAGGGACAGAAACTTCCTATTTGCTATATTCGGTTTCAAAATGTAGCTGCTATTGGTTCGTCTGTGCACAGATTAAATATCAAATTTTCATGGAAAAGAAGCATCTTTTTGAGAGAACAATTACTTTTTTTTTTTTTTTTAAACTGAGAGCAGCTGAAGGAAATGGCCTCCATCCAGCAGTAAACCACACCATTTTTGCTTAAATGCTGAAGTGGCAATTTTACAGGGAGTCAAAAGCAGAATAGAAGAGAGATTTTAGGATACAGAAGAACGTTGTTTTGAAATGTTTAGCTTGGAGGTATAAATCATCAGAAAGATGTTGTGCATGAAGTCAGCACAGTGGTATGAGACGGACTGTTGAGTGATCAATTGCAAAATATTCATCACAGATTTTGGCAAATTCTCTTTCAATGATTATGCGTCAGTGAGAAGCATGCATATAAATTCGTGTAAGTTGATTAAGCAATGATATCAGAAAAAAACAAGCATAACCAACATTGTAATTTTATTTTTCAATTCAACAAGTAAAACATAATTTGAATTACTGTTGCCCCAATAAATATAAACTCATTTAACTACTGCATTGTTGCTACTGCCATTTTGTTCACTTCTTGTTCCTATACCTCAGTATGTGTGTCCCTCTAGGAAATGGCTGCCTGTTACTCCTATTGCCATAGAATCCAAAACCAAAAAAGCTTGTTTCTTGTGGAAATAAAATCTGGCATTGTTATTCACCTGTCCTTCAGCTTATGAAGGTTAGTTGCTGGCAGGTATGAAACCAGAACTCTGGGCTCCAAACTTCAGTCTGTTGTTCCAGTACAAGCTGTTTTCTCAAATCATGACAAGATTTTAATGCTGTAGTGCATAGTTCTGTACCTGAGTCATGGGTTTGATTTCACTATTATGTCCAGTATCGAGAAGATAACAGGCCTTAATTCCCATTTCTTCAAATCTGGGTTAGCCTTATTCCACTGGAATAGAGCAAAGGCACTTAGGCAAGTCTTTGTGAAAATAATTCCTCTACGTTCCTCAGGCTTTGTGAACTCCTCCATTAGTGTTTCGCAACTGTATTAGCTTCTCATTTCCATATCCTGGCTTTCCAGCCAACTCTTTCAGCTGTTTTTCTTTTGCTTTAAAAACAGCAGATGTAAATTAAGAAAAAGTAACCACGTAAAATAACAGCTCTAGAAAAAAACAAAGCAAAGAGTTTTCTATATAATTCTCCCAGCATGGCTAATTCACATCCAGTTTGAAGAGCTGTGGCATATCAATTATTTTTCAAGTGAGTTTACATTCATTAGAAACACAGTAATCAATCAAAGTAAATCACCGTTAACTTTTTAACATACACTTTGCCTGTATTTCATGGTGAGAGTAAGCAAAAGAAAAAAACTATCTATATACCTGAAGTGGCACCGAGTTAAGTGCTCTGTATTAAAGAGCCAAATCACAGCTTATATTCGCAAAACGGTTTTAAAATAACAGGAGTCTTACAAGGAGAAACATTAATATGTACAGTCCCCAGAGCTAAGAATGTTTTTATAAATTTAGATATAAATTGTCCTTGGAACATTCATTTAAGTAGGAATCCTCACGAGAAGCATGCAGTGTAATAGACACCAGGGTGGGTGCATTCTTATTGGTATTGCAGCTTTTAAAGACATTTTATTTAAATGAATGAAAGCTGAATGACTCTCTTCAACAGGCACTACTGACCATGACCAGGGAGGATTCCTCGCATGTTTTAATTTTTTTAAAAAACTTCTAATATTTAGAAGCCTATAGTAGTCAATGTATCAGAAACTGCTACACCGCTTAGGCAGTGGCTTTCTGACTACAGTCTTACTCATGTTTTAGAATGTAATCAAAAATACAAATACATGCAAAAAGTAGGTAGGTGTAACAAACTCCCAGAATTTTCCCCCTTAGTTAAACCCACACCTAGGGGGGCAGTGATGAAGTGCCCAAAGATGAACTCTGTTCTTAAAAGTTGGAAATTTTTTACTTTCTTCGATTACTCCTGGTACCTTCAGTGGTAAAATCCAAACAATTTTGAATATAATTTATTTTTTACTATCAGGTTCTTTGAACTTCATTTACCTGTGGAAATGAAAGCAATTTGGACAACTCAGTTTCATTGTTTTCAAATGACACTTGTAACAAATGCCAAATCCAGAGAGCATCATTGTCATTCTTCAAGTGCTCTGCACAGACACGCTTCTTGTGTTTTCCTTCTTTTGCAGCTAAAAGTGACTCTACCTCCCTGTAAAGTAACCTTTATTTGTACATGGATTTCCATTAATTTGTAGTGGGTCAATTTGCTGAATGGCTGTGAGTTGAACTCACATGTATGCATGAAAAAAAAATATTGGATTACATATTTGGAACTTAACACTGACTTTAACAGTTTTACTTGAACAAGACAATATCCCTTTGATGGTTTTCAAGTGTGAGGGCTATTTACTTTCAGAATATGTTCTTCAGCTTTTGAGTAGGATGATACACCTCCTACACCAGGTGAGGCTGCAAGTCCCAGAATCTGAGGCTGTGGTTTGTTTTCTTTTGCCAGCTTCCTGTTCTTCATCTTTTCCTGTAAGTAATGTCCCATTATACCATTGTAGACACCTTCTTTTTGAGTGTGATGACACTCATTGATAACGATGAGTGAAAAAATCTCAAAAAAAACCCCTCAACTGACCCTTGAAATGATTCATTTTCTTTCAAATACAGAATTAATGTAACTAAATCTTCTTACAGGTAAGGACACTTTTGAAGAGAACCCTAGCTCTAACAGATTAGGAAATTTGTAGTGCTGGAGGAAGACATGGATGGAAGCCCTATATATGTAATGGACTTCGGAATCTTTGCAGCAGTCCTGATGGGTCAAGCAGTTCTAAATTTCACGTAATGTAAAAAGCTTTGCTATTTTTGCAAAACCAGTCAGATGGTATAAAGAATTTCATAGAGATATTTTTAATAACCAGTGGTGAGAACATATCACAGTTTAACTCAATCCTGTCTTTTATATCCATAAGTGTATCTGACAAACTACACACTGTTTGCTGATGAGATGATACATAACATGTTAGAAACCTTTCAGACATTCTAGAAAGGCCTGTCCTGATCAAAATATGCTTCCATTTTATAGCAACACAGAGATTTCCTACCTATTCCTGTTCAAATAAAAGATTTATATTACTTTATGGATGTGTCATTGGAAAGAACAGATGGTGGGAGCACTACCAATCATCTCTCTTTTCTAGCGGAGGAAACTGATGAAGATTCAAACAGGTATTATGTGCTTTTTAGTCAGACCATATTTACATGCAACAAATAAAATACTGTATGCTAAGGAAGATTAAGATTATTTTTGTTTTAAAATTCTTACAAACTCAGAAGGCATCTCTTTAATCTGTCTGTATATACAGCCAGTGACAGATATTTCAAGGTTCCGATTTGAAAGACTCATGAATGTTTCTCTGTGTCTCTAACAGCAAAACTGGTTTACGAAGCTCCCACTCTTCCTCCAGCTGGCCAATAACTCTCTAATTTGACATTGTTTCCTACAACTGAACAAATGTTTGTGGGAATGACTGTAAAGAAGATCACTGAAATGACCAGGGTTAAACTCCTTTTCTTTCTCCCCTCCCCTCCC
>VWZZ01006915.1:1157470-1176179 GCA_013399095.1 Psophia crepitans | reverse complement strand
CTCTCCTCTCCTCTCCTCTCCTCTCCTCTCTTTCCACAATTTCCATGGTCTGGTTTACACATTAGTGTGCTCAAATTGTTGCATCACTACAGCTGAATTTGCAACAACTGGCAGCAGAAATTGGAAAGTAACAGACAGCTAGAACATTCTCAGTCAGCCTTTCTGCTGGAGAAAAAAATCATGTAACTTCGTCTTTGAAGAACCTAAAGAAAGGTGGAGACTGAACAAAGGAAATTTTATTTAAGGGCTAAACCGAAGACTACTGCTAGGAAAGCAAACTAGTTCTCCATGTCACTGGGGAAATCTGATTGTCTTCATACAAGTGGTTCAGAAAGCCAGTTTGGACTGATGTGGTTCAAACCTAAATTTCTATTTATTTCTAAGATTTCTACATATCGGAAGTCTTCAGAAGCAGTGCTGGCAGTTTCTCAGCTATCTTGCCAACATGAAATTACTCCCTTTGATTTTGACCATCAATCTCTGTAATGCATATTCCTATCATTACTTAGGAAGAATCAAATCCACCAGAAGTGATGTGCTTCTACTAAGGAAGAGATACAAAGCTTCTAGAAAGTCCACACAGTGACTTCAGCCATTGGTAAGGAGTGTAAACTTTTGGTAAAATGCAATTAAGAGAGTCCCTTCCGTTTCACTGAGGCTGGAATTCCATGTTATGTGTAATGCAGACCTCTGTGGCAACAGATGAAAAAAGTATGAACAGAAATTAGGAATAAAAACCTTGTAACTAATGAGGATGGTTTACACAGACTGTGGGTTAACCAAGTCATAGCCATAAAAACATAGCTGGCTCTGTTCAGGACTGCTTGGCTTTGGTCCAGCTGAACTTACTATCGCAGGTGTAATAGCAGGGAAACAGCCCTGTTTGCAGGGCCACCTCAGTTCTGGAAGAAATACACCTCCTTATGAAGGAAACCTTGCAAGGTGTGAAACCCATTCAGAAACACCCGAACTTCCTTACACAAGCTGGCTGGAACTCAGCCCAATTCTAATCAGGTCAGCAGTTCTTGCAGAAATGTTCAGGTGCCTCTATATGGCATTCTGAAATGATTCAGATGTCGGAAGGTTTCTTAACTTGGGTGCAGTGGAAAGGAAGTAAGTGTAAGAAAATCTCTGGTACTCTGCCTAGGTTAATAAAAAGGCATTCTGAAGGAAGGGAGACAATTCTGAGGGACCCAAGTGGTCTGCAGGAGTTAGTGTGGATCAAGCAGTACTCTGTTCAGCACTAAGCACTGATAGGCACAGACTGACCCCTCAGGTTTCTCTGTAACACCCAGACAAGTACTTCTTTAATCTCAGATCAATTACTTTGAGTATCATAGCTCTCCCCTCAGCTAAATCCTGCCCCATCTAAAAAAGAGTTGACTGCATGCAGACAGAGGGAGAAGTTAACATCTCACGAGGAGGGTCACTGCAGCCCAAATCCTGGAGACAAAGTTGTGGGCTGTTCCATTACTTACATGTCACTGTCAGATAATACCATTTCCTTTCTGATCTCCTACAGATACGTGCCACTTCAGTATTCTGGGCAAACAATTTTACCTTGTCTCATCTTGTATCTTTTGTTTTCTTCAACTTCCTTCACCTGCTGTAGGAGACCATTGTATCTGCCAGCCTCAGAGAGACACACTTACATGTAACCATATTTCTGTACATCAGCAAAATGGTAAGAGTTTAAAGAATACAACTTTTATAACAGATTGGCTTCTATCTTATGTTCCATTGTATTTCTCAAACTATTGACTACATTTGAGTTTTGATAATTTTTTTCTCATCCTGTTTATGGCTTCTATGTCATATAACTCAATGCTCTACCAGGCTTGGAAAGTGGAACCAGTACAGCTGCATTTGCACGGAGTTATGCTTGAGCTAGATAAAATAGGAAGCATAACAAATATTTAGCACAAATGAACTTTAAGAGTCTAATTTGGCTTGAAAAAATGCATGCTCATTAACTAAGATCTGTTTTTGACTCTCAACTTGCATATATAAAACCAGTCAACTGAAAAGACATTAAGTACTGAATGTGGCACATTTTTACTCCACAATTTTCCAGAATAGAGACAGGCTTTTAGCCCTTTTGTAAAAATTTCAGAATTAAAAACTTGCCTGATAAGTGGACATTTTCTTCATCTTCTTCGGCTGCATTTAACAATGAATTCTCATGGATATGTGCTGTACTGATGAGGACAACATCATTTCTTCTGACAATGTCAGGAAATGAGATTTTTAGCTGAAAATCACCACTTAAACGAATAACCTGATATCAACGATTCAGGAATGGATTAAACTCCTTTTGTAAATGCTGTTCTATCATCAGCACCTGAATAAAAGTTTCCAAAGAATTTAAATCAGAGCATAAATAGGATTAAAAATACGTGCCTGTTTGCCAGAAATGTTGTTAGGTAAACATACACTTTGCGCAAAATATACTTTTTTAAAAAGAAAACATCCCCTTATTCCCTGCAGGGTAGGATTAAAAAAAAACCCACCAAAGACAAAAAACAAAACCAAGGACTAAAAATCCCCAAACCTCTTTGGGGTTCACTGTGCCTCTTTGGCTTCACTGCGCCTTAGAAAGAATGAACAAACCATGCAAGCTCTGGCTCTTTAACTGAGCTTATAACATACTATCATCAATTTTATTCTTATATGAGAATATGGATATCTTTTA
This sequence comes from Psophia crepitans, assembly GCA_013399095.1. NCBI lineage: Eukaryota > Metazoa > Chordata > Aves > Gruiformes > Psophiidae > Psophia > Psophia crepitans. The sequence continues at coordinate 1,173,487 of VWZZ01006915.1, read as the reverse complement.
TTTTTTAATAAAAATCTTAAATGTATTTCTATATTTTAATTTGACAATAGATTACTATATGTGCTAAATTTAACTGTAAAAGTTACAGCAATTATCAGAAAATCTGACAGAACATTTCCTAACTACTGTGACACTCATTAGGTGGCCTTCATTACCAAATCCAAACACAGAATGTGAAAAATATTTTTATTTTTTAAAATACGATTTTAGTTCTATTCACTCCAACATGAAATAGTACTTTTTCCAATAATGTGGTTATTAGGGCACACGTAAATTTGCACTTGCACTGAGGTAAACTAAAGTAATTCATGCTTGCACCATGATGACTGTGCAATGGAGATGACAGTCTAGAGCTGTATGCCTTTAAACACAGCTACATCTGGAGAAGCTGAGAAATGTGTTTATATTCATTTTACAAGTTCTGTATTAACAGTGCATGAGGTTTTAAAAATAGTTTTTTAAAAAGTGGACAGACATACCTTATTAACAAGTACTATAACTTTTCCAGACTCTGATGGTCTTTTCTTCTTATCCAAGTGATCTTTGGTAATGTAAACAGCCACTCTGGTTTTACCACTGCCTGTAGGGAGACATATTCTGATTTTCTCCCCATTCAGTGCTGGCTTTGCAATTTCCATCTGGTAACCTTTCAGGATCAGATCTGGCTCAGGTGAAGCTCTGCTCTCCATCTTCATCTAAGGTACAAAGAAATATAAGGATCAAACAGGAGGCACAGAACATTCATCAGAATATTGAACAAATGTCAAAGGGAAAAATATTAATTTACTATCAGAAGCGTCTCCTGAATGAATAGAAACATGGTATATTAGCATAGGCAATGCTGCTCTGTGGACCTGTGCAACTCTGGATCAGAACTGCTTACATCCAGTCGCCAATCAGGGCAGGTGGAATAAGACACAGTATGTCCTCACCCATCTACGCTGACATGACTGTTATTTATGTATGAATTCAAATGATACAGTTCAGTAACACTGGGACCAACAAACATTGTGTTCAGAGCTGCAGTATTTATAATCTAGTCAATCTTATGTGACGTACTCTTTCACCAGTACTGAAATGTATTTGGTTGCGAGCTACCTTTTTAAATACTTCCTATAGGATGAAAAAAAGGATGAAGCCCTAGTAAGAAAAAGAGATAGAGACCACTTAAAAAATTGATGAAGGGAGTTATAAAGATCAAACAGATAAGAAAATTCAATTGACCATACAAGACAGAGCTAACTGCAGAATGTATCACAACTATTCGTGATAGATTGGGCTGCCTCCAGACTGACTCATACATAACGCAATCGAGCTGTTCACTAAAAAGCCATATCAATTTGCCACCTGAAGGCTGAAACCTTCCATTTATCATAAAATGCAATGGCAGAGAGTTCAGATTTATGGCTTACAGGTGAAACAAACAACGTTCTAAAGTTAAAAGTGGAAACCAGCTGTTGCATTATTTCTGGCAGTAAGGAAAACATATCAAGTCTCTTCAGTTTACATATATTTAGGAAGCCAGAAATTATAAATATTAATATCAGAGGGATTTATTTCAATGCAGTTTTGGGCTTGTTTTCCCCTATAAATATGTTCAAAATACTATCCCAGTATTAACTGTCCCCAGTGAGGAAAAGACACAAATTCATTCTACTAGACTAAAAATGAGGGAAAAAACCCTACAGTTTTATTTCCTGATGATAACATTAAATGAAGAATCATGAGGATTTTATTATGACTGATACATTACACACAAAATAAGTGTATTTTTCTAGTATCCCTGATTCCATTAAATAAAATTAAACTAACAAAAAGTAATGAAGCTTGATAAAATACTGCTGATGGAAACATCCGAATGCCATTCTTAAGTGTTTTTTGCTTGCTTTGCCTTTTAGTGTGCGTGCAATCCTACCTGGAACACAGGGAAATTCACACCGCAGAGTACTTGCTGTTACCTATCTGACTTCTACTACTCTCTTTTGAGGAAGAACGTTGTTTGCTTTCTGGTTGGCTAAATTCAACAGTTCAATCATATTGAAACTAGCACTGTATCACCCATCTGTTTGGTTAAATTTCAGTTCCTTAACATCCTCAATTAACTCTCCAGGCCTAAAAAATATTTAACTTCGCTCTCTCCCAGCTTCCTCAGTCCCTGTTTATATAAAGGCTAATACAGGAATCTTCACAGGATATGATTCCATTAAAGAATTTTCATCATGAATAGTACAACTTTAGGGAAGTTGTCTATCTTTGTACAAGGTTCGTATGAATTGCTGCTCTGGGCTAAAAGAAACATGGTAATTACTCTTCTATTGTCCTAATGGTCCTTGCACAGAAAACTGCAACTAAAGTCACATTGAGGTCTCTTCCAACCTTAATGATTCTATGATTCTTTGCATTAAAATCCAAATCATGTCATTGATTGGATAATGTCACTATTCAAACATCTCTTGTAATGCAATATAGTCCTACTGCAAAACTTCAAATTATAAAATCCATAAATATCACAAAGTCCATCTGTATCTCCTTAGCTTTTTTTTTTTCCTCATAGTTGCTCTCACTGAGCTCATTAGGCATGATTAACGAGCATGAATGTTTTTAAAAACATTTTAACTAGTTGTTTTAAAGCCTACATGAAAACAGAACATATAGCAAGTAAACATTGGAAAAAATGTCTGCATTCTTCACATAACTGTATTTTTTACTCTGCTAGACTACTGGACACAGCTAACGCCAAGTTTCTGTGCCCAGACATTTCATGTGACACAGTGATGGAAAAAATACAGTGTGACTGATGAGTCACTTCAGTTGATGCAGAAGTGCAAAGTATATTCTTCAGAGTTAGCAATACATAGACTAAAGTCCTAGCTATAGGATAGCAATTTGGATCCGAGACACCCTTAATTTTCTGTGTACTTGCAAAATACATGGATTTTAATATTTAAAAAGCTTGAAACTATTTAAAAAGCATTTATAGTAAACACTTTGCAGGCACATGATATAGAATCATAGAATCATAAAGGTTGGAAGAGACCTCAAGGATCATCCAGTTCACTGATCTAATACTAGCTTCATTAGGCAGAGCTGGCCTTAAAGGTACCCAGATTGTTTCTAGCCCTTGCACAAGACGCAGTTTCAGCACAAACTTTATAAAGGCCAAATTCCAACTGGTTCCTCTTGAACTCTGTGTAGGCAAACAGAGGCTGCTCACCATGGTGGACAGCTGCAAATTTGTAATGTCTAAGATTAAAAGAAAAAAATGAGGTGTCTTTTACAATAGCAGTGTTTGATTGGGCTCAGTATATATGTAGCAAGTTCACATTTGTTTGCAAAGTATTATGTAAACACGGTCCAATATTTCATTTAAAACTACATTTAAAACTTGCACATATGTTTAAATGTGAGATTTGCAAAGGTCTTCAGATAGTAACCTCCACTGACTAGGTTGCTTTTACAAATAGGGTTACTAAATTACTTAGGTCCAAAGTGGATGTTAATTACTGTTCCACAGTACCCTGAAAAATGCTTCTCCTCACCTTTAGATGCCTCTAAAGCATGTCCTATTCCCTCTCACTTACTCTGTGCAGGGGTCAGGCACAAGAGCTCCTCTCTGAGAGCAAAAGATGCACATATATGTGGCAGCATTATGAATATCTGTACAGGCGACCACACTGGAAGGCTTTTGGAAGTGCCTTTGAGCCTACGTGATTCTATCATTCTGCATCACTGACCATTTCGTATGATGATCATGTCTAGAGACCTATTCAGATATCTCAGTAAATCAACTCTTTTGGGGCTGGGACTGAAGTCCAGACCCATAAAAATGACATCTGTTTTCCAAGAAAATAAGAGGAAGTCTGGTATCTAAATACTGTGAACCAGAGTTCACAGCGAAAGCCTTCTATTGATTTTTGGTCTAGCCCATTCAGAGTGCTTACCCTCCAGAGCTTATTTTGCAATTACTAAATAACAGAAGGGAAACATACTTGAACCACAGGTTGTGCAGCTCTGTCCCAGGTTTTCAAGTTACTGACACTTCCATCTCCTATGGAGACATCTGACTCTAAATGAAAAACATAAACAAATGTAGTACATTTGCTACACAAATACAAATAGCAAAGGCATATTGTTTGCTCTCTCCCTATGGCTGAGGTATAATTTCCTTTTTTAGATTTCTTCTTAGGTAAAGAAAAAACTATTAACTATATAACTAATTTTCTTATGGGAGAAAATTTGGAGTGGATGATGAAAATCCAAAGCAGCAGAGGGAAGGCAATATGAGTCATGATTTACTATTGTCAGGTGTCTATATTCTGTTTTCTTGAAAGGAAGGGTCCAGACATGATCCCCTCTAGTCCTATTTTACTGTATTTTTTCAGAGTGGTGAAGAACCAAAAACAAAAAAAAGAAAGAAAACATATTGGTCTACTCGAAACACAGTGCTGCTGGCAAATTGAAGACATTCTCCTTCAGTCCCTGTAAGCCATGAGAGTTATATCCGCAGCAGAAGAAAATCAAAACCAGAACTGTGATGTGTTTTTTTTTTAAAAGGGTTTCTTCATGTAACATGAAAAGAGTAAACCATAGTTCCCAGGTAAATAAAAGCAAAGAGGAGTTATTAAACCTTCCAAACTGTTTGCAAGTACAAGCAGAGACCGACAATCCCGTTAGGACACTTGCCACAGAATCTGTCAAGTTTACTGTAGATATTCTAATGTTAAGCTCTCCCTCTGCTGGGCAATCAGTGTATTACACCGACCATTTTTCAGTCACAAGCGTAACTTACATAGCTAGATTTCCTAAAATTCAGTCCTTTTAATATCTAAGGAATTGCATAGTTCTTCTGGAAAAGTCTGCTGCAAACAGTCTCACTCTGCAATGTCAGATTACCTGCCGTACTCTGCAACTGAGCTCCTAGTATGTGTAAGAAATCAGTCAAATAGCACTGACCTATCTTTTGCTTAATCAGCTAGTGAACTTGTGTCCTACCAAGTTTTTCCTGTTTTTTCCCGTGAATATCCCATTATGGTCCATATTCATATTGTCACCAATAAATAATTCATAAAGAAAAATAAAGGCTGGAAAAGAGAGTTTATAACTGAATGGAAGTTATAGTGTCTTAGAATGTTACATTGAAATACATCCTATAAAATCTTGGAAAGTGAGGTGGATGTTATTCCTAGCGCAGCAAAAATATGAAGCTTTAACTTTCCTTTATGCAAGTTTTGATCTTCTTGAAAGGTGAATGAATAAAAGAAACAAACCTACTGTTTCACCGAACAAGTATAATGCAGACAAGTGAAATGAAGCTGCCTTAGCTGCCACTAGGAATCAGGTGTTGTTTAAGCCTTTTGGTTTGTCTAACTTAACCATGAAAAGTGATGCAAATGTCTGCCTTGCTGTCCTACAGTTTTCATGATTTACGCCATACAGACCTCAGAATCTGATCCAACTATGAATCATCACCATCAGTAGGAAGTGTTATGATGGACAAGAGTATTAAAGACTTCAAGCACCTACATTAAAAGCCTAGTCTCTGGAAATCAATGCAATCAGCAGAAACACATTCTGCTTTCTACAAAATTTCCCTATTAGTATATTATAGCACGCATTTAATATCACATTAAAAGGCAGTATTGTCCTAAAAAAAGAGAAGAAAACCTCAGCTGTTATAATCCACGTTCAAAAACCTGCGATAAACTATTAAGTGGCATTAGTGGGAATGCCAACTATGAATATGACGCTGCTCTCTCTTGTTTTCACTTTCTAGGAATTCATGTGGATACGAAAGAGAGGACAAAATTAAAATTCTATGCATCTATTCCATGTGGTGTCTCATCTAAAATGACCAACTGGAAGCTGTACATGCAGCAGAGAATATGCATTCACAAAGTGTTTTGTATGTAATTATCTGAATTACAATGGGCAGCATGCATTATAAAATAATCTCTCAACAGAAAACCTCAGTGGTGAAGTGAAATGCAAAATACTTGTCTTCCAAATTAAAGGTGAATAAAATAATGTTCTCCTTTTTCAACTGTGGCAACTTTCTTGAATTCTTTTAAAATAAAATTAAAAAAAATCTTAGTAAGCCTTTCCAAAACAATGAAGATGAAAGAGGTGTTATTCTCACAGCCGTTTTCACTCTCACTAGTCTTCCCTTACAGTGATACTTGCACATTTAACGCAGCAAACTCCACAGAAAGATTTTCAGTCACTTTGCACTGACTAATAAGTATAAAGACAATGGAATGGAATGCAATGAAAAAAAAAGGATCTATGCAATAGTAATGAAAAAAGTCTTTCTTTCCTGTCCTGTGCTACATTATGTCATAGATTAAGTTTCAAAGATCTGAAAATATAAATGAAGGACCAAAATATAAACAGGCTATTAAAACAGTCCTATTTTCAAATTAGTATGCAGTTCTTCTAATCTGAAGCATTAAGGGACATTTTGTCAGACATTACTGAAATCTCCAGCTAATTACAGTGTAATTATTTCTTCCAGCAATTTTTTTTTTTTTAAAGAAACAGGCCTTGAAAAACAGAACTGCTGTTTATTTAAATTATTGTTTACACAGGTAACTGTAGCCTTAATCCAGGTGTTTCATTTCTGACCTTGCAAACTCACTGCTTTTGTGTTGGATTTTGTGCGTGCAGTTTCTTATCGGTGTTTTTGCACACACAATTTCTCTCTAGTTTTCTTTTAGGCTAAAGGATGTATTTCTGCTTTGTCTCTGTGACACTACTGCCCTCACACCTTCTGACTCCCTCTGTCCCGGCTACTCCAGTTAGTCAGAGGAGGCTTTAGATACAATGCAAACTGCAGTAATTTTGAGTGACTTGAAAAAGCTTCTTCCTCTTTGAAATTTGTCTTTCTCAATCCATGAAGGAATGGTGGGAGTATACTGCAAAACTGACAAAGCTTGACAGCATCAAACTGCAAATTAGGTGGGTTCCCAGCCTACGTGGAAGTAGAATCTGGGCTCCAGTTGTATTTTCAGCGGCCTGGTCTAAAAATACTATCTTTTGAGATCATGAGAAAGGATGGAAATAGACTTGAGTGCAGTCAAGACTGTGTGTACAACTGCATAGAGTTCAAAGCCTACTGTGCTTCAAGATGGCTGAATGTAGCACGGTCTGGCAGCCCTTGCTATGCATCTACACTGCTGGTTTAGTTTAACTCAGAAGTGCACGTTTACAGCGAATCTGTCAATTGTCCCCAGTTATACTACTTTGGTTCACACATCAGAGCCGCTTTGGATCACAAGAAATGAACTCCTGTCAGCTGAAACCAAATGAGATGTGTTCCAGCCACTTGCAGGCATACAGTCCACACCAGACTGAAGTCAATCCGAACCAAAGTTCGGATGCCAGAGTTCATGCAGTATGCACACCCTTAGCACCACTCAACTGCCCAAACTCCTAATACCCACTGTCTCTTAATTTCAGTACAGTTTGGTGCTGAGGAGACCATAGTTTTCAAACTAGAATTAGCTTGTGGCAGGCTAAGTAATAGCTAATAGATCTAGTTATCTGTAACTCTCAACCTGACAAGAGTCAGGGAAAAGATCAGGCTAACAGCAATGAAAATCTGCCCTCAGTGAGGCTACAACTAAGAGTCTTACCCTTGCCCTGAAAGGATCCTAAGAGTGAGGATAACTCAGTCTGATCCATTCTGAATCATGATTAAATATTTGGCACCTCTTCTTTCTACTGCCAAATTATGTTCTAATCCAGGAAAACCAAGTTGATACTTTTGCTGTAATTAATAATTCACTACTTGCTACAAAACATTGTGATATGCTCTTAATATCATGCTAAATGAGAAATAGGCTACTACTGTTGCACACTGAAAGGCTGCAGTTTTCAGAGCCGATATATTTATTTATTTACTTATTCATGTTTGATATAAAAAGAGCAACCTTAACTGTCTTGGTCCTTTGGCTGAGTAAGCCCACTGAAATAATTTCAGGCAGGATTTATCTCAGGTCTAACTATTGTTTGAGCTCCATCTGAACTTGTAACATATATAAATGGTTCTTTAATCATACAGCATATGTTTGAATCATTGGCTTGCAGATATGTTTGGGAATTGTTGCTGCAAATTGCTGTTGCTCATAACCAACTCCAAGCTTACGTTTTAATAAGTGGATCCATATGCACAACAGGCCACAAGAATTTCTAAAAATTTGTACTAAAAATGTACTTCTGAGCATGTGATGTAAGAGACAAAGGCTGTTTGATGCTCTGTAAATATAAATCCTTAAAATAAAATGAAAAATTACCTGTTGGACAGCACTAAAGGACTTACCAAAAATATATTCCAATATAGAATTACCGGCCTTCTAGAAAGAAGTACAAAGCACAGCTGTAGGTATAGTGGGACAGAAACATTCCTCTTGATTTAAACTTTGTCAACACAAGGAGTTGTCAATGTAAACCCGATGTTTTCATTGGATAGTATAAACCTACCATGAATAGGTCTGAAATAAAGTATTAATATTAACAATATTAATATTTTTAATTAACAATATTAAAGGTTTGAAAACAACACATTTCTTCACACAGTAAATTAAAAAATAATAGTACAAAGCTGTTATAAGTGCTATTTAAGAGGAAAGGAAAATCATTAGTGTTGCTCAATTATAAGAAAACCAAGCAGCCCATAGCAGATAAACATCATCACTACAACCAGGATACAGAAAACGTCTACATGAAGGCTGCACATAGCATGCCGATTTTTTTCCATGTCCTCCTAAGCCATACTGTACTGTGCTTGCAAATTGGTTTCTGAACCAGCTCTCACCTTCCAGATTAACTAGTTCAAGTATGGCAACATATTCTTGTCCTACAGCAACTCTTTGAACTGAACAACTTTGTAGAACTGACCCTTAAAATTGCTACTGCTGTTAAGTCATAGGAAGAAATGGAATTTATCGCTTCCAAGAATCAAGATTTACTTTTTCCATTCATTCCCATCACCTCGATGGTACCATACGTTCCTGAATTTTTGAACAAGATGGGACCTAATGCATTAAAAATGTTCCTTCAGTTACTTGCAGTTACTGAAGTTTAACCAATACCAGCACAAAATACCAGTTAGCGGACATGCATGAAACTACAGAATTCTTTCCAATACGTATTTCCAATACACTGTTCTCACTGCTGGAGCCATCAATCACATCTTCTTGCTGTTTCAAAGCCTCCACTACGGCATATCCTGGTTCTCTTGTAACTTCTACTTCTTCATTGGTACTGTTCTTCATCCCATTTTGTCTATTCTCTGTTCCCAGAAAATAAATAGAAGTTCCACAGCACTATAAAACATTTCTTTTAGAGTGGAGCAGAGAAAACAGAGAACTAACCTGTATTCATCATGGCATAATGGCATAGCACACTGTCTTGGTCTTGATTTACAGATTCACAGATCTAAACATTGTAGTTCGGTATTTCGATGTTTTTGTAAATATTAATTAAGAAAGTTGTTGATCATAAAATATTTTTGGTCACTATAAAGATCTGAAAATTGAATTTGTGGACTAGATCATGTTTCCTACCTTCTCAGTTCCATTGGTCCCGTAAGCTCATAAATGAATGTCGCTTACAGCAGGTCTTCAAAGTTGCCTGTAAAACAGAAAACCTGAAAGAGCTTTCACAAAATGTTTTCCCTCCTTCCACTTCTTCATCTCATTTCAAATACATAAATAATTCTTCTTTGACTTCTCTGTTCTTTTATTTTAATTAGACTGATGTAGAACTTGGCATGCTCCAAAGGCAAAAAAATGCTGTTCATTAAACATTTTTTACAAAAACTGTGTAACACTGCATTTCAGTTTTTTTTTTCAGATTTGGAACTCAATTACTCTGCAGTTAGAAATTAAATTTAAAGAAATTCAAAGATCTAATTTATTTCAAGGTTTATATGTGATAAAGCTCTCAATTTCCATGTGGAGGTATCTCCTAATAACAACTGATTGTACTGTAACAAATCATTGGGGATCAATCTGGAGTGATGAAATGTAGCACCCATTCTTCCTCCAAGGTATCCAATGAACCAGTTCTTAGCATTTCCTGCCTATGACCTTCTGTCAGTGGATACTAAGGCAAGCATACACTTCACGTATCTACGCACGTACAGGACTGTGTACATGGAAAATTTCTTATTCTTTGGTGAGAGTGACACAATTTATGCTTTATGTATTTATCTGCATAGTTTATTTTAGGGTCTGCATTGCCCAAGATTACTGAGAAACTGTGGAATAAATGCATTCATTCAGCATTGCATCAAACAACTGAATTAAACTCAAGTTTTACCCCATATGGTCTACACTATACTTAAAATTCAGATACGCAAAGTTTGAAAAGAATTTAAAATAAAAATATGAATAGAATTCGAATAATTTCAGTATTAGCTAAACATTTGATACTTTGTTTACCTTACTGATAGCAAAGTAGCAAAGATAAGAATTTAAGCCTGACAAAACTGCAGCACAGAATTGAAATCAGGACCACAGTAGCTGCCAAGCTATTCCCAGCATCTGACTTTCACTAAGGCTCTAACTTGGTTGGTCTTGTCCAGCAGACTGGAACACTCTACCACCTTTGAATTGAACGCTTAAATATGGCAGCTGCTTATCTGTGTCTGGCAGAGGACAAGTTAGTTCCTGTCCTCAACTAGAAAAGACACCTTCACGCCCCTCCCATCCCAGTCTTAATGCATTGTCCCGTATGCAGCAAGTAAACGCACAGAGACACAGTCCTGGTGAGCTCCTCAAGGCAGAAGGCCTAAGCTGCTAAATGGGAAATCTGTTAAAAAACTTCAATCTCAAAAATCTTATAAAACATATGTGGAGCCCAGTAAAAAATGAGGGATATAGTTTTTTGGGGCTGCTTCCTTTTTTACATTTTAGAATCCAGAGGAGCACTGGGATAATTTTACAATATCATAATCATTGTACAGGAATAAAAAGTAGTAGCCAAAAACCTACAGCTCATTCATTTTAATTTTAATTTCATTTTTGTAAATAATTTTTTGTAATATATTTTTTGTAAATAATCTCTTTACTAGTTTATTCTATTATTTATAGTAAATTTTAGACAGTGTCATCAGACTTATGAATGCCTTATCCGCAAGGAGATACACTGCAGTCTACTTTAAAATGCCGCATATATTTGTAAGCCATTCTATAAAGTAACCAGTAACCCTTGTAGAGAAAGTAACCCTCTCTGGAGAAATCCAGAAAAGGTTTGTTTTATTTGTTCAAACTAATCTTCAGAATACTTTTTAAGAATTATGATAAAATCATCACACAGAAAACCAATGGGTTATAAAAGGTAAGGATTCAGTTTAATTACAACTACATACATACTATTGTATTTCCGATATTGATTAATAACGGTTTTTAGTGTTTAACAATCTATTGAATAAGATGCTAAATAACTTGATTTTGAAAACACCGGACAAGTGAAAGCATCAGGCTCAGGGTCACAGCGAAATCAGTACAGTGAGAACCCTACATTGTTTCCTAAGTAACAGTACAAAAAAAGAGATATTAAAAAACCACACATTAGTACTAGTGAAATAAGATGACTACCTCCTGTACTTCTGCTTATATTATCTGCAAGGCCTCCATGTTGGGTTTCATGCAGAGCAATCAAAAACGGAGAGAACCAATATTTCTTCTGTGCTATTCTGCTCAATAGCTCCTTGCACTATCTCTGTTCCCCAGATCATCAGTAACGGTGTGGATCTGGTGAAAATTAAAAAAAAAAGAAACCTAATCCTGAGACAGACTTTAGAAATGGTTCAGGACAGGTACAAAAGCATTTCCCTGTCATCATTAAAACAGACTGAAAAATAAAGATAGAAAGTGGGCCTGACACTCATCAGAAGAGACTTCTTGCAGTTCTCTCCAACTTCATGTTTATTCCATATGGTTTCAGGTAGGATATATAAAACTTATGAGACCTGAAATATAATTGGAAATGAAATTGAAATTTAATACTAATTATATTATTATTGAGAAATAATAATTGGTGTTCAGACTGATTAGCCAACCTTGATTAGGGAGAAATGATGCCATACAGCTTACCAGAGCTGAGACTTAATCTGTAACATGACATACATAAAACGGAACATTTCCCTTCTTAAATTGGCTTCAACATCTTAATTACCACTTAAAGATACAATAGCTAAGCCTCTAGAAAGTGGATATTGCCCTCAAAGGAGCTACAGAAAAGTGTCCCAAGGCTGTCATGAGTGGGACTCAACATGTGATCACACGAGGAACAAAGTGACCATCCCAAAAGTAAAGCAGCCCAAGACAGGTGTTTAGTCCTCAAGGGCAGTTTTCTCGAGGCTCGAGAACCACCCATCCCGATAGGCAAGAGAATGGGCAGGCATAGCAGTGGGAACCCCTGGCTGAGACCGAACGCTAAAAGGAAGTGCATGGGAAGCGCAAGTAGGGAGGGGTAAACAGGAATTTAGAAACACATTAAGAAAGCCTAGGCATTGTTGGAGTTGAAACTGGCAGGATTGTGAAGGGTAATGAAGGGCTTAATGGAAATAACAGCAGCAAAAAAATGACCTGGGGAAACATGTGGACCCATTACCAGGGAATGGAGCTGGTAACCTTCTAAAAGACCTCTGCCTCTGCCTGCTGTGTTACCATGCTCGGCTACCCATTCCTCAGGGTGCAGCTGGCCCTTACTGCTGCCTGACAGTCACCAGACAAAATTACGTACAATGACTGTCACGTAGCGGAGGTGGAGCATTAAACTACCCAAAAAGTGGATGCAAAAGCTTAGAGTGCTAATATGATGTAGTTCCACGCTTAGTTTGCCAGTTTTCCCCTCATTGCTATGGTAAGTACTATTTTAATTTTCTTTTCTACCGCTGTTACAGGGTATCCATTTTTTGGGGGGTTCCAAGTAAGTTTCACATTAGTCCAGGCAAGTCATTCTTAGCCAAATGGAGTAAACACTGGCAAATGTTTTCATCAAAGGTTAACACTTGCTTTTTCGTGTCAAACTGGCATTTCTGCTCAGCTTTACTGTCTAGTATAATACTTCTCAGTGAACCTGTGGTGAAAAAGGGGAGGGAAGGTTTTGCTTTATTTTAATTCAAGTATTCTCTAGGACTTTACAGGCCATAACTATTGCCTTGTATGGTTCAGGTGTCAGAAGACACTACGACCTTCTGAGCCTAAGGTCTGTGGCAAAATGGTAAGCAACAGTAAAGCTAGCCATCTTCCTTCCAGTTAGACACTGCCTTAGTCTAACCTTCTGTTCATGGCATTTTCCTTTCCCTGGTTCTTAGCTGGCATTGCACCTGCTGGTCCATCGCCAACAGTCTTCATTGGCTTACTTGGAGCACCCCCAAATTTCTCCTTTCCCCTCAAGTTTCACCTTTCATTTTTGTACTTAGAAGGCCATTTCTAGTTGTGACTTCCTATCTGCCCTAGGGGTGGCCAGTGTCTGTGGCAGTGCCTGCTGTGGGCAGGCCACTTACTAGATCCAGGTCCTCATCCTGGAAGATGCCCATCTGCAGGCACTTTTCAGTCTGCATTCTGTCCGTCACTGCGCTGCGGAGCAGCTGCACCAAGTGTCTGCAGAGGTTGTGGTCAGCCTCCTGGGCCAGCAAGGGCAGCTGGCTGAGGCTGGGGTTCCTGTGACGGCACAGACTGGCTAGGGCATGGTGGCAGCATCAGCGTAGGGTGCCCAGCACTGGAGGGGAGGGCACGACTCAGTGTTAGTAATAAATATTTAAAAGGAAACCTTCAACAGGTACCATGACTTGAAAGAAACAAACATGAACTGAGGTGTATCATTCACTTTCCAGCTTGTGAGGTTCTAGGGCTGGTCACTAGGCATGTCAGGGCTTTCCAGGCAGGCACCAACAGAGAAATGAGACACTTGGGTTGTGGCAACCCCAGGTGATAGGAGTGGTCCCAGTCATTTGCAGGATGTGTCTTTTCACAGAATACAGGCCCTCAAAAGGTCATCAGGGATGTAAAGCCGACTTATATATTGTAATGGTTTGTCCTGAAGACATTTTTCATGGGTTTCTCTTCGAAGTTTGAAGAATTAGTTTGAAGAATTGCACCTTGCATACAGAGCAGGGTTTTGTGATGCCTGTGATAAACTTCCTAGAGGAGTTTGTTGGATAGTCTCTGTCCCCGTTTTGGCTAGGACAGAGTTAATTTTCAGGAACTGGGGCAGGTGAGCCAAGCTGGGGTGGGGGGCACACTATTCCACAGCATGTGCCATCATCCTTCACCATAAAGGGGGCTAGCTGGGGAGGGGTGGGTTGGTGCTGCTCAGAGATGGTCTGGGTCCAGCATCCGGTCGGTTGTTGGATCGGTAAATTGCTCTCTTTGTAATCACCTTTGTTTACATCCCATTATAACTATTACTGCTGCTGCTGTTGTTTCCCTCTCCCTTTGCTGGCTCATTAAATGGTCCTTAACTTGAGGAGACTTCCCCTTTGTTTTTCTCATTCTCCTCCTCATCCTGCCAACCGGGGAGTGAGTGAGACAGCAGCTGGGTGGTGCTCAGCTGCAAGTTGGGCTGAGATTGCTGGGACAGTTGTTCCCTGAGCAGTGGTTTCACCCACAATGAGCTTCAGTAGCAGGCTCGGTTCCATTGTGGGGTTTTAGGGAACCTCAGTGTAAAAACAGTTAGACACTTCAATATGTTGCCCAGAGAAGTAGTGGGAGTTTTCTCAATACTCAAGACTTGGCTTGACATGGCCCTTGATTCGATGCCTTGCTTTTAAAAGGAAGCCAGATATCTTCAGAGGTGCCTTCCCACCCTAAAATTTCCAGTAATTCAAATTGTGCCCTCAGCTGCTTGTCATGCTGAGATGTGCTACAGCATTCTGCTCTCAGTGGAGCTTTCTTCAGCTGGAGGCTACTTTTGTAGAACTTGTTTTACTTTTATTTCATTGTCCTTTCTGCTTATCTCAGGTTTCACTCTTGTTGAACTCATTATTACTGCTTTATGCAAGTTTCCTTTGAAAGATTTCTGAAGAAAGTCTCAGTGCTTTTTTCCCCCACTACTTTTTCTTGCGTTCAGCACACCATTTGGATGGTAGGTCAGCCTGTCTTGTAAAGCCTCAGGATCCTGCGGGAGTTACTTGGGCGCAGTGGGTGTAGATACATTTGCTTCCCTTCCCAAGTTGTACATGTAGCAGGGGTAAATCAGGCCCAGTGTATTTATACCACAATCCTTTACAGATTCTAAGAGTCTGCAGACATTAAAAGGGCACTTGCAACTTACAGAGCACAAAAATAAATCCATGGTACTTGGTTATTCTGGCTACTGCTAGGTTGCACTGCTGATGGCTGAGCTCCTCCTTGTCCACTGATGATACGAATATCCTGAGCCCCTTGCTCTCCTCTAGCCGGATGCTTACACTCCTTATAAAGCCAGTGCTTTTCGAGGCCTCTCTCCCTTCCAGATGCAAATGAGTTAGTCCCAGGGTTGATGAGCAGGGGCAGGGCTGGAGCACAAGGCCTCCCTCGCTGGGTGGCTAGGCAGAGCCACTGCACAGGGCCAGCTCCCTGCCCCGCACGGTTGCGGTCCACGCCTGCAGCCGTGGAACGGCTCAGACGCTGAGGTGCAGGGTAGGACACGGGGGTGCGGGACACAGAGGAACCACCGCCACCAGCGGGAACGGACCCTCCGCCCCGCACTGAGGTAACGCACCCGCCTGAGCCCGCGCACCCGAACGGCCGATGGGCGGGGTTTCCGCTGGCCAATAGGAGGGCCGCGGGCCGCGCGGCGTTTCTGGGGTGACGGCGGGCTTCGGAGCGGTGAGTGTCGGTGGCGCCGCCTGGCGGGGCACCTCGGGCTGAGCACGGCCCTTCCCTCCCTCCCTCAGCGCCCTGGCCTTCGGCTCGGCGGGGCTGCGGTTCCGCGGAGGCTGGGCCTGCGCCGCCCAGAGGAGGGGTTCGGCCTGGCCCGGCCCGCCGCGCTGGCTCGGGAGCGGCTGGCGGGGGACGTTCCGGC
>VWZZ01006915.1:1076900-1157231 GCA_013399095.1 Psophia crepitans | reverse complement strand
CGTGTGCAGAAAGAGTTGCCTCGCGTTTGGTGCTTGTCGTGCCCAGTGCGGGGCTGCGGTGGGCACGGGCGGGGGCTGCCGGCCGGGGCGGGCGGCCGGTGCCGCTGGGAGCGCCCGGGGCGGTCACTGGAACCAGGGAAGTACAACTGCAGCGCAAAGAGAAATATGTGAGAATTTCATGCTGTTTGCGTTATGTATCCGTGGGCGAAAGGAAAGCTGCTCAAGTAGTTTTGGTTGCTGCATGAGAGATGCAAATAAACGCTTTGTACGTTATTCCGCTGCCCAGCGTGAGTGCAGCCGCTGCACGGGCTTGCGGCTTGGTTCTCATCCAGCTGGTGTCAGTAGCTTCCACATTGCTTAAGCAAACCGGACCTTTGTGTGCTTCGCCTTTGTCATTGTTCGTTAAAATTAAATCTTTAAATACTGATGTATTTGGGGGTCCTAAAATACCTTCTCTTCCTTTGGAATTGCCTTGCAGTGCTGTGGCCCGTTAGAAAACTGGCACAGATGATGCCAGTGGCACTGACGGCTTGTTGGGCTTTGCTTCTTTCAGGGCTGTGTGACTGAGGCTCTCCTGCAATATAACAAGGCTTCTCTTTTATATGCGGTCTGCAGGAGCCATTTGCAGCTGTGCCAAGGACTAACACTGGTGACTTGGGACAAAAAAAAATAGGTGCCTCTCTCACTGTTTTCCCAAAGACTTGCTGATCTAACTAGTTCTGTGCAGTGTTTGTTTTTACAAGGCCATGTGTTTTGCGTTCTGTTGCTTTCTTGTTGGTTGTAGTAACTCTGATGTTTCTCTCAGGTGATGATGTGACATGACAAGCCTTGCGTTACTGTACCTGGGAAACTTCCACTGTGTGATTGTGTTTTATTTTTCTTAGACAAATATTTGGATAAAACATCCCATGTTTAAATACAGATCAATTAAGCTTTACTTTGCTGTTACAAGTAAGGGCAACATATCAGCACAGTAAAATCTATAAGCTGCTCATAAAGTTGTAGCTCTCAGACACTCAAAGCCATTTCAAATTGTACGTGGCCCAGCCTGAAGAAGGGAACTCCCGGCACCTGTTGTGGTACCTGCATAAAGAGAAAGTTCTTTGACATCCTGGCATAGTGACTGAATAAACAGGCTAACACTGAAAAGAAAAGACTATTACAATAGCAAACGCAGGGAAAATTAGATGATTGGGACTTAATGTTCAGAAATGCGCTTTTTTTTTTTTTAAATTTTATTAGAGTATCTAAATGATGACTACAGTGCCCTGCAAGCAATATCACTAATGCCCATGAGGGATCTGTTTAAAAACAAAACAAAACCACCTTTGCCCCCACACCTCCAAAGTAAAACAAAACTTAGCAGTGTAATAGTAACTCCCCCCCCCTGTAGAAAATTTCCTTGGTAATGCATTCACAGGCATGTGGAGCTGTGTCTGGAGTTGTACTATTCTGTTTTGTCACCAAGTGTTTTCAAAACTCCTTTAACTGGAGGCCATATAACAATAAATCCAGTTGTAGGACTGCGTCTGAAATGAATTTGTTTTTAGAAATAAACAGTGTAACAGGTATTTCTTAATCATCGTAAAATTGAAGTATTTCAGGCTATCACGGTAAAGGTACTGAAATATGTGTCTGTGTATATATGGTGTTTTGTTTTGTTTTTTTTTTCCTCATAAAGTGTTTCAGCTGTAGATGCCTGGAATGCCAGTGACAATGGGACAGCCAGGAGAAGTACCAAATATGTCTCATGTTGCGTGCTCTGGATGTTCTGCATATGCTGGTGCTTACCCTGCTGCTGGCTGAATTCAGTGCCATTGCTGGACAGGTGAGATAATATAACCAATATAACTATATAATCAGCTGTGAAAACAACTCTAGTAAAGTTTTGTTTTGTGCTTTTTTTTTTTTCTTCAGTAGAAATACTTTAGCATAACGTTCCCAGTGATAATCAATTCCTTTCCAGATAAAATACAATGTTCAGCAATAATTGTAATTACAATATTACAGACGTGATAGACATGTTGCTGTTTAATAAGATAAAATTAATCCAAGAATGTTGGCAGTTCACGTTCAGATTCTTACTACCATCTTGAAATACTGTTTCTTCTTTAGGTTCTTTGTACCTTATTATACCTGTCACTGCTCTAATTTTGTGTGCAGATAACAGAAACTTAAAAGCCAGTTGTGAAACTTCTGAGACCAGGGTTTCAATTGACTTTGTTCTGTACCACGTATAGAGCTGGACTAGAAAAGTGTAACGCAGACATAACTTCCCAGGTTACATCCCAAGGAACTGGAAACTCTGGAATGGTTGATGTGTATTTTGCAAGGTGTTCTGGCATGAGGTCCTAAATCTGACACTTATGTTTTTTAAAAGGTCATGTGCGCAGTCGCACAGTTACGAGATGGTTCTGGCTTCTCTGGTGCTGACGTGCGCCTTCTCAAGAGCATGGATCTGCAGAAGCAATATGTTGGAAGATCTCCAGCTAGAGGTGACTGTCCCTCTTTTTCAAATTAGAGGGGATTCTTTTTTTTCCTCTTTATATTTTAAGTTGCATATTTGGATACTAAGTATTGAAAACAAAGGTGTCATAATTTTGATCAACTTGCTGATATCTTCACATGTAAATTCAACATTAGAAAATGCTATAATTTGGTAGTGTTTTTAATATGTTTAGTGGATGTTTAATTACCTGTTTACCTGCTCACTGCCATTGATACTCGTTAAGCAGCAAATTCTGCTTACTGCTTCCCGTTTAGACCAGTTGCTCTTTTACGTGACTGACAATGTAAGAACATTTTAGATATTGCTACAGGTAATTTAATGTGTTAAAAATCACTGATAGTTTTTGCAAGTTAAACGTGAACTGTCCACTGCCAATTGTGTGCTTTTGTTCTACGGGATGTGGAAGCAGATGCTGAAAAACTGCAGAGATGTCTAATGCAGTCTGGAATTAGTGGAACCTATTGTTGTAAGATACTGAGTGTTACCACCACTGCCTTGTCTTCTGAGGTGCAAAGCTGAATAGACTGGGCTTTTATGCCTAATCTAATTCTGTCACCCTTCAGCATTAAAATGATGATGTTAAGGAAGCTGCCTTAAGATAGTAAATTAATGTATCTGTTGGTTCCATGGTAGAGTAAAAAACCCAAGGGTGCTATTCAAGTACCCTCATACTAAAGTTTTTGTTTCTTTTTTAAATTGGATTAAAAAAAAATGAATTCACAGTCACTGTCATTTCTGAAACTGATTATTAAAAATAACAACAATTATGAACTTCTGATTCTTTTTTAATTACCCTTTCAGCATTCATACTGGAAACTTGCAGAATTATGATGTCGATGTAGGATATATGTACATACTAGGACTTCAGTGGAATCACTGTGAACCTGTTGCTGATTATGAGAAACTTGAATTTTAAATTATCTAAGCTGGTAACTTTTAATACTAGCTTTGTTTGAGCGTTTATAATGGGGTGTAGGTACTGGGGATGGAGGTGTATTATTTCCAACTACAGTAACTGCTTTATTTGATTTGCATGTCTTGCACTTTGCAATTTTACAGAGTGGCTTCATTCATTAAACTGATCACCAGCAGCATGAGCATTAGAAATCAGAACTTCCATTAACTTTCACAGTTTCACGAAAGGAAAATAAAGGTGAAGGTATGGCCATCATTCCTGATGGTGTATTTAACTTATTGCATGCAACTGTAATGAAATCATCAAAATATCTGTAAAAGTAATTTGTTAGTATTAACTTATAATTCAATCTTCATCTTAATATTGAAAACATAATTCTTTAGAAGAGTCCTGAATATCAACTATTCTGCTGCAGTTTACTATTGTGACTAGTCCTGCTTGTTAGTGGTACAGCTACTTTAGCACTCTGGGAAGCAATTGCTGGATCACCACAGTAGATTGTGGAAGTTACTGGTATAATGTAGGTAGCAAGGTATGAACTGTTCCCCTGACTGAGTAATTTTTGGACATGGTCTAACTAATGAAATGAGATTGAGGAATCAGTTTTGTTGCTAAAAAGCCAAAAGCAGAAACAGCCTGGACTTAACTCTTCATACAGTTTTGTGAATGCTTTTCATCTAGCAGAGGAGCTATTTCTAATTTAAAGTTGTGGCCCCCTCCATCTGTCAGGATGGAAGTAGACCATTCCTTTGGAATCTCAGTGATGGTTGGTGTCATGGTACTTGTCACAATTCTAAAATTTCCACACGCTGACTTGTCTATTACTTCCTCTTCTAGTTCTTGCAGAGCACCATGGCATTTGGAGTGCTGAACTGCTGAAGGAAAGGAGGGTCGCCAAGCTGTCAGAGTTCACGTTCAGAAGAACTGCTGTGAATGGAAGCTATTGTAGGGTTTTTAATCTTCCTGCCTGATAAGACATGTGCTTCAAATGAATACTTCCATTTTCGAGTGCACATTCACAGCAATAAATATTTTTTTGCATTTTACATTTATAAACATGGCTTATCTGTTTGTGTGTAATTCCAGACAAGTAAATTTCTGTGTTGAGCTCAAGAGTTTAATGAAAAGGAAAAGCTTATGGTCATGCATAATAGGCTGTGTCTTATAAATAGCGTGTTTACACAGATAAAACATCAAATACCCTAAACGCTATATGTGGTGGGGTTTTTTTTGAGGTTTTTTTTTTTTTATTAGTAGCATATCAGATGGCACACTGAAAATTCCACTGTTCTGGAGAAACTAGATAGTGGATTCCATTGAAGAACCAAAACGTTCTAGATCGAACTTTCTTAGTGCTCCAGCTTGTGGCAATGCAGTGTGTTTTATGTGAGGCAAGCTCAGGCACTGTTGAATGCAGCTGGAATTGCCTTCAGCTGATTATGTTTTTTAATCCTACCTAAGGCTTTTCCCCAAGGAGATCAATGGGTATGGTGGTCTGTTTTGGTTTTGTGGGGGTTTTTTTTTGTTTGTGGGGTTTTTTTGGTTGTCCTCTTTTGGATTTTTTTTTGTTTTCCTTTGTTGTGAGGTTTTTTTTAAATTTTTTGGTTTTAAAAGCTCCAATTATCTCAAAAACTTTCAGCGGCTTTTCATCTGAATCGGTAAAATCACTTCTTGCATGGTAAATCCATCCCATGAGTCACTCTAAATTTGCTAAAATTAATGATTTAGGTAACAGAAATGTCTGTCTTGAAGATAGATATTTAGACAGCACTTCTGATGAAAATATTATGTGAAAATTTGGACCTCATTGGATAGCAATTGTCAGCTTTATTACCCAGATTTTGTAACTAGAAGTTAACTTACATTTTTTAATTCTTCAGTGGGTAAAGTTGGAGGGAGTAGACATGGGTATAACTTCCAGTTCTGCTTGAGGGATGGAGGTCAGTATGATACATGGACATTGCTGTGTGCATATGATTTTCTGACCAAATCTAAGTTTGTATCTGTTCTGCGTTCTTCAAGCCAGTGAGTGTTGTCCTGGTGTCGGCAGGGACAGAGTTAATGTTCTTCCTGGCAGCCGGTGCAGTGCTGTGGTTCGGATTTAGGATGAGAACACTGTTGATAACACACTGACATTGTTAGTTGCTGCCAAGCACCCAAGGACTTTTCAGCTTCTCATCCTGCCCTGCCAGCAAGAAGGTGGGGGGTGCCCAGGAAGCTGGAAGGGGCACAGCCGGGACAGCTGACCCAGACTGGCCAAGGGATGTTCTGTACCTTTCAGCTTCTCATCCTGCCCTGCCAGCAAGAAGGGGGGGGTGCCCAGGAAGCTGGAAGGGGCACAGCCGGGACAGCTGACCCAGACTGGCCAAGGGATGTTCTGTACCATACGATGTCACGCTCTGTATATAACTGGGGGCTGGCCAGGAAGGGGCACAGCTCAGGAACGACCTGAGCATCAGCTTTGGGTGCTGAGCAATTGCACTGTGCATCACTTGGTTTGTATATTCTTCTATTATTATAATTAATAATCTTCCTTTTCTGTCCTGCTAAACTTTTCCGATTCTCTGCCCCATCCCCCGGGGGGAGAGAGAGGGAGTGAACAGCTGTGTGGGTGTTCTCGCTGCCGGCCAGGTTAAACTCCAGTGCCTGTGTAATCCTGTGCTTTTACTCCTGTGGTGGTGTGAGTATACTAAATAATTTTTCTCTCGATGGCTTTGATACAGCGATATATTCAACCTTTTTGGATCCCTGTTAGTGGTGTTTGCATTATAGGTAACTAAATTGAAGTGACATTTTCATTTCAAATGAAAAGTTCATATCCTGTGGCTTATGACTGAAATAAGTGCATTATATTAATTTGTGCATATTTAGATTTCTCACAAATAAGTTTTGATGGTGATATAAAATACTGAATATATATGCAGTGTACAAGTGCTTTTATTTCTACAGGAAACAATTTTCCAGGAGATCTTGGCTGAAAGCAAAATAATAACTTATATTATACATAATACACAGACCTGTTATACAAACAGGATTTGCTACAGCTCATAGTAGTCAAGTATTTATCTAGATTAAGTTTTCAAAACTTTGTATTTCTGACTTTACAATATCATGAAGTTTCAGTATGGAAAATGTAAATAATGCATAAAAGGGGCAAATGCCTCCTGTGGGAGACTTTAATTTGGTCCATCTAATTTCCATTCCAAAGAGAATAACCATATTCTGCATTCATTAATAATCAAACAACTTCCCAAGAGGGCATTAAAAAACCCCCAAGTAGCTAGATGAAGAAAAATGCTTCTTCATTAGTAATGCAGTTCTATCTACTACTGGTACCTAGAGGTACAGTGAGGAGAAAGTAAGCTTGTCATAGTGATGCCTTCGCACAAGTCCAGGCTCTGGGACATGTTCTTTTAGCATTGTTGATAATACTTGGTTTTGGCATAATTTTCATGCGTGATCTATTCTGTGGATCTCATTTATTTTTTTCCCATTAAGCTATTTGCTGTTTTACTTCTAATATACTTTTTTTAAGTCTAGGAAAGAAAAAGAGACACATAGAGCAGACGTATGTGACACCAGGACTGCTGTGTAAGTACGTATCATTCCTAGTAAAACTGAAGGAAATTTTAGGTTCAGAGTAATCATGTTAAAGGACCTTCTGAACGCTTGTTTCTTTTCAAGTAAGGAAGAAGCTACTTAAAAATTAATTCTGTGTCTGGACAGCTCTTGAAAATGTGCTAATGGCCGCATACCAAGTCTGTCTCCAATCTGAATCCATTTTACAATTTACCGGTGTTTTCATTAAAAAATTGACATTAAATTTGAAAGTGAGAGTAGGTTCCTTGCTATTTGCACATGACTGCTAGATACTATAGATCAAACAAGTGCATCCCACTGGGTTTTAGTGGGGTTTGCATTAGTGATAATGAGGTAAGAGTAAACTAAGAGGAGCATCGACGACGCATTTTCATTTGTGTGCAAAAAAGGAGAGGAAAAAAAGCCACCACCCAGCTCTGGATGGCTGTAGCCCTTTGGAGCAGCTGCAAGTAATGGTGTAGGTTTGAATAAAGTGTCACAAGTTAACTCAGAGTTCAAAATCAAAATAAAGAAACCTAACCAAAAATAATATAAAACAAGAAAAAACCTCAAACCAGTAGGCTCAGCATGCAGACCTTGCTTATTGGCCCCATTTTAATTCACTTTGTAGTTGGCCTGGGTTAGCGGCTATAGGTTAGTGTTTCCTGCTTTGTCCGTTGCTGTGACGCCCGTAGCACGCCGCTGCTAGCTCACAGCGAGCCTGGGAGCTCAGCCGGTGAAGCCGCAGAGGGCAGCCATCTCTTTGGCTTGAACAAAATTAATCCGCACTTGACCGTGGATGGCACGAGGTGCGTTTGGCAGCAGCTTCCTACCAGGAAAGTTCATTATCCTGCAGCAGATATAGCGCAGTGTGGTAACGGGGCTGCGTGACCAGCGTTGCTTCCCACTCAGAAGAGCTTGGTGCTATCCAGTGCTGTTCTGAGCCTCAGACACGTTATTCTTGGTGAAAAAGATGACTGAGCTCTGAGAATCGGCTCTGAAGAGGGGGTGGTTGGTTGCTGCCTCCTTGAATGTAAAACCCGCTGTGTGAGTTCGTAGGGCTCGTCTGCTGGGCCACCGCTTCCGCGTTCTTGGAAATGCCTGGGAACTAGAGGTTTCCAAATGGGGCGTAAATGCTAGTGTTGGAATTGTGGTTATCTTCCATTAGGCTTGTCTCATCACTAGCCCATGAAAGATTAGGATGTTGAAAGATGCTAAATTTGATAGCAACTGTTTATTTCTGGCTATGAGGCTTATCTCTCAGCCCTTGGGCATACCCTACGTTTTAGTGAAACTAAACCAATGGCTTGGTTTCATGTTGGAAAAATGCTAAACAAATAGAATTACCCTGTTGTAAGGGCCTGTCTTAATGAAAAACCTAAAAAACCTGGTTGTATTGAACAGAACAGATGTTTCTGCTTCATACCTCAACATTTGCTCACTTGCTGTCAGTTTAAATATGTGGGTTTTTAACCTTAAATTAACTAGAAAGTGCGAGCCATGCTTGGTGTGTCCGCAGAAGTTAACTTGTTTTTTGAAAGAAGACTGTGTTAGAATGGCTTTGCCACTAGCTGGAAATGGTGAGATTTGTTGGAAGCAGCAGCTTTCAAGTTTTTGGGTTTTGATCAGTTAAGTCTTTGCTACCTAGAAATTCATTGTGCCTAATCTCTTAATTAACAAAAGGCATCAGAACTGCACATGTAACAGTCTGAAGATGCTAAAATCATGTCCAGCATAATTAATAATGCCTTCTCAAAAATACTGTCTGTTCATTTCCATCATTTCTGTCATTGTCAAAATTTTACTGGATTTTAGTCAATCCCAGGTGGCTGAATAGAATTATATTGCTCTACAGGAGTTAAGAACTCCGGGAGTTGTACCCTTTTAGAAACCATTTGCTTTTGCTGTGACAAAACTGTCAATTTGAGGTTCTGAAAAATGTAACATGGAGGAAAATAATGTCTGTAATATCACCCCCAAAGTCGGGGGGCGCATATATTTAAGGGCAGGTATTTAAAGTTGGGGATGTGCCAATGAATTGCCAACTGCTATGTGCTATTTCTCGGTACAGCTAGCTTGGAATGTGTCACACTTACCTGCTGCATTTGTGGAACCTGTGCAGATATTTTTGTGGAGAATGTTTCTTGGGTTTCATTTAATTAAGTCAATTTTTGTACTATTTTAGTGATATTGAAAATGTCTCTATGCTGTTGATGCCACAAAAAACATTTTGGAAACCTCCAAAAGCCAATTTCTGGGTCTGCAGAAGTATTGTTAAAAATAACAGGCTGTTGCTCTGTTTAAGACCAAACTCAGTATATGGGGAAAAAGTCCTTCTGTGGTGTATACGTGGAGCCTGTAGATGAGTGGAGAGGAGGTGCCCGCTAGACCCAATTCCCAATCTGATAAAAAATGTGATAACTGCTGACTCCGTTGAAATTGATTATTTCTGACCTAAGCCAACATAGGAAGCATCAAACCTTGAATACTAGTGTAGGTGTCTGCTCATAGTGTAAGAATGTCTAACAGAAGAGTGTAGAAACATCAAACCTTCTAATCTGCAGCTGTGGTATTACATACAACTTTGAAGGCATCACGCCTTCTGCTACGCTGCTATTGCAGTCTCTCAGTATTCTCTTTGTGTCCAGGCTGGCTCGGCAGCTCTCAAGTGGGAGGGCTCACAGTTCGTCTGTGGGAAAACTCAGGCAGGCAGGCAGAGGCCAGGCGAAGTGGTGCTTTCCAGCTTTTGGGTGTTACTCACGATGTTGGAGAGTCACGCAGGAGCTCTGAGTGACCCGCGCACTAGAGGGAGGAGATTGCTAGGGGACGCTGCAGCAGCGAAAGGGAGGACGGGTTCATCCATGGTCAGCAGCTGTGAGGTGGGACACCACAAAACATGTTCACTGAGTGAACAGAGTGCGAGCGTGAAAGGGGAGAAGAGCAGGCAGTTGGTCATGTGCTTCCTGGGAACAGCACCGTCAGGTGGGTGAGGACACATGGCATGCGGGTATTACTGTAAATTTGTGCATGTAGATGGATGCAGCCTGCATGGTGCAGGCTGGTGTGCAGCCAAGGATGGGAAGGCATCACAATCTATCGCCTGCTTTAACCACTGAACTAGACCCACAGCTGGTGGAAGCTAATGAGCTTCATGAAGAGCTCTGCCGATTTGTACCACCTAACCTCTCACGTTTAGCGTGGTTGTCCCAATTCTTTGATACTTCAGCTACATTTGGTATTCTTGAATTTTCAGGATACTTCTCTGTATCTACAAGTTATACCTATTTTCAGCCACAGGTTTTAAAAGTAAATAGCCAAGATGAATGTTCCTGAGCTCAAGCAAGACCAAAACTTACCTCCTAAAATCCTGAAAGGCTCTATGGATGTGTTGCAGCTGTGTATTGTGATGTGTGGGTACGCAAGATTTACGTTATTCCCAGCTTGATTTGGATAACACAGATCCGTTTCTATCAAGTCGGAAACAGACTGCGCTTAAAGGGAACCCTACCCAGGGATAAAAAAAAAACAACCAAAAATGAGAGAGACATTTTTTCCTCTTTAGAGAATGAACACATTCCAAAACCAGTGGTTTGTACCTGTCTCTAGAAGAAAAAAGCTTGAAGCAGTGGGTCTTCAGGTGCTTCACTGTACCTCAAAAGAAAAGGTATCTGAGAAGGCAGATCTTTCTTTGGCAGGGAAGGGGCAGCTAGAGTACTACCAGCCAAGCTGTCGTGTTTCACATTTTGTTCATTCATTGGCAGATGTCTAGGGAGCTTAGAACTTTGCAATGGCTCCCTTAGTTGCCCCCGTTTGTGATTTATCGTCTTGATAGATACAGATGGAGAGAGGGAACAAAGTCTCTTTGAACCAAGAAAAGGAGTAAGGGATGGACCTTTTCCTTCACTGGGACTAACTGAAGTAGTTGTCGCTTTTCCTTTTCCCCAGCACTCCTTCCCTGGTCCCAGTCTGCCTGTTTTGCTCAGTCTCTTTGCATTAATGTGAAATGCGAAGTGATGAAATTGGACAAAGGGCGTTTTGTAAAGCAATGCTCATGCATTATGCTTTTTTTCATTAATTTTATTTTTAATTTATACCAGACTTTGAAATGTAGCATAACCAGAAGTATTTTTTAGAAAATGTGCTAGCATGTTCTTTGTAACAGACATTAATATTGGTTACTAGATTGAGAGCAGAAGTTGTTACCGCTTGCCATTTAAAAGAAAAACAAGGCAGAAGCTATTTCACTTTGTCACTCGGCACTCCTGTTGCAGCGGAGTACGTGCAGGCAGAGATTCTGACCGGCCCAGCGATGCTGTCACCTGGGATCTGATCCTACCAGACACTAAGCAGTGCAGACCTCCTGTCGCTGCGGTGGAGGTAAGAGCAGTCAGCGCATTGTGGCGTTTGGACCTTTCAACAATCAACAGCAGCAGGAGGCAGAAGAAAATTTGATCTTGTATGGGAAGGGTTGGTTTCTCTTTTCACTTAGGAAGGTATTCAGTTAATTCATTTTTGTCTCTTTATTTGCAGAGGTAAAGCAGAGCCTCACTCAGTAGCTCAACGCGCACACTAACGGTAAATGAGAGAACTCTCTGCCACCTCGAGTTTATCTACTGGGTGCATATGACTAAAAATGTTATGTATCATTCTGTGTTCTGACCCCAACATACGTATCTATTAAGTCAACCACTGTTGCATTACTCTGTAGCACTGGTTGAGAACAGAGGGCTTAATTTGGTTTTAGTTAAAATTTATCTGCCCCCCACCCCCCAACTGGGTTACATGCTTTTCTGAAACCAGTTCTCTTCCTAGAGGAATTTCACATTAAAGCTTTAGGAATAGAAAATCATGGGAACATCTTTAAATATTTAAAAACAGTAATAAAACAGCCAGTTCCTTCTAAAATAAACACAACATTTGAAGCAGAATAATATTTTAATAAAATTAAATCTAAGTATTCACAAAGCATTATGCATATACAGTACATACTGTATTTAAAGCCTACAGACCTTAAATCATTTTATTCTAACGTAGTCAGCTTTGGACACAAGCTAAACTTACTCGTTCTGTAATAAGAAAGTGTACAATTGTTCCTGAAAGTGATTTTACATATATACATATATATATATATAGTGCTCTATATCTATACTCCTACATGTAAGTGTAGGTATATACACACACTTGTGTGTATGTGTGTATATAAATATACACACACATACGTACACACATATGTACATATATAAAGTACACACACGCACACATGCAGGAACGTGTGCGTGGTGTGTGTGTGTGTCCACATACATATATACCCTATCTAGGATCCTTGTAGAGGGGCGACTCAGTAAAAACAGGAAACTGCAAACAACCACCCTAATAATTATAAAACAAAAATGTGTAATGTATTTTTTAATTGAACAGACTGTTAATTATTTGTATTGAACAAAAGGGACACAGTCTTCTGTATTATATAGAAATTAGATTTATTGCATTTGATTATGTTTGTGTGACAGCTGAAGAGTACCTGCCTGTTAATGACAGCTAACTTCTATGATGCAATTTTTTTTGTTTAATCAAGAAGTACTGGAAACAAATTATTCAATTAATGCCATTCAGTGGATGCAGCCTATGGTGATACTTTGCAGCATGTGGCAGAGTTTTCCTGTCTCTTAAAATACTGCCCTACTTCAACTCATTTGGAAGGAGGCTGATTTCTCTATCCTAATTGACTAAAACCCAGAAGATTTGGTTACCTTAGTCTTTCTCTAGATTTAGAATCACTGTGATGTGTTGTAAAAAGCTCACTACAAGAAAGAGAAATCAATTTTGAAAGGTGAGCTGGAAGATTTTGCTTGAGTTTTAGCTTGGTCAGGTAGGAGGTTTTTTCCTATGTGAATTACTGTTATTGGTCTCCTATTTGCTTTGAAGACATATCCACGATAAAATACTATTTCCATGACAGCAGTAAATGGTAGTCTCCATGCAATGTAAACTGTAATTTCAGAACATGCATGTTATTTAAAAAAAATAAAAATATAAGGTGCCTGGAGAATGCTGGCAGTTTTACATTTGGAACATATAGTTAGTGTGTATGTGTGTATATATATATATATTTACATCAGAACTGCTCAACTTTACCTTACAAGCTTCAGATTTAGGAAAATATACAGTACTTTTGCATATAATGGTATATTCCTTGTAGCCCCTGAGTCAAGTATAGAGAATTTAAATACAAAAAAAAAAAAAGAAAAGGAAAAACAGCCATTAAAAGCACTTACATTTTTATATGAAGTAATAGTATAAAAGCATTATTTCCCAGGAAGACCAGGATCAGAAACATGCCTATGGAGACTCAAGATTCCTACAGTGCTTAGTGAAGATTCTGGCAAGGAAGGGTGCCTAATTGGCTGGAGATAAGTTTTACAATGCTGTGGGGGACACTCTACAGACCGGTCACGTTCTCGATCTAAAAAAGAAGCCAGGTTGTCTTCTGAGGCTGTGTTAAGATGCACTCCACTTGAGAGGGATTCTTTGGATTTCAGTTTTGATTTTTCAAGGTCTAGAAATTCAGGACACTGGAAGGGAGGAGAAGAAACAAGATGGTAATAATTAAATCAGTCGCTTCAAGGCTCTTGTTCTGCTCAGAATTAGCACATTCAGATGGTTGCTGGAAAACCAGGTTTGAAAATTAAGCAGTGCACTGAAATATTTTTACATGGTACTGCATTTGATTTAAAGTAATTGAATGCAATTCTGTGGATTAGTTGCAGAAGCCTGGATATCTTGTCCCCTCCTCAGCCTTGCTCATGTGATGTCAAGACACACACATGAACAGCCCTTCCTCAAGGACTGACAATTCTTGACACCTGATCTAAGAGTAAGGATTTCAACATTCCGGAGTTTGCAGTTTTGTTTCAGAGCATAACTCTGGAATTGCATCATTCTGAACATTATAACCATTCGGATTCCAGTCTCAGCACTCTGTTCTCCCTCACTTTTAAACTCGGGGTTTCTGTGAATTACGCAGTGCACCCGCTGATGTATGCGGAGTGTGGCTGTATTTCTGTTCAGAGACGTGTATGTATTTTTTGGGCAGGTATATGCACGGTGGGTTTACCCTCCTGAAAACTACTGCTGCGCATCTGCTGCTCTGGTAATCTTCCTGCATGCAAACGGATACCTTCTGGATGTGTTGGACCTACTGTGTCCATATGTGTTCCCGCATACGCACGAGAAATCTGACATAGCCAAGCTACTTGCTGTGCTACATGACTGCTTTGGGATTTCTACACATGCAGCAGCCTGTTTGGAAATAACGTGCCACGTCTCTGCCCAAGCTGTTAAACTCCAGAAATCCCCTCAAAATTTGGAAAATCATCACATTTTGTCTGCACAGAACTGGGGTGTAAAACATGTTTTGGGAGACGCAGGTATGTCACAGCTCTGTATGTTCATATTTCCAGCAGTAGCAAGGGACTGAACATAAGAATGGGTTTAGCTCCTCCCACTTCCATCATGTATAACATTGTGCTACATCAGGTGGACTTGGCTGTCCTGTACTTTGAGGAAAACATAATCGTGGTGCTTCTGAGGATTTCCTGAAAGGGACCTATGACAGATGCACGCATGCAGGCAGGTCTGATGCTTGGAAAGCGTTTGTGGTTTACACCCATGTCTAGTATTCATCACTTCTGCTAACTGTTGTGAAGACAATGATAATTAAGTAAATGAGTCTGATTATATGATAATTGTATGGATCTCTACAACCCTCACAGAAAATGTGGCCTCTGAAACTGTGGTATTTAAGTCCACTGTGAAGGTCTAGCTCAAAATAATAATTTCATATCCCTTAAACTAGTGAACAAGCACCTAGATTAGTGTGCATTTCCTCCGTCATAAGCTAAAAAGGTTAGCAAACCTCCTTAGATCTTATTGGCCGTATACACACCTGAGATGAAGGGCTGAAACTTCTGTCTGTTTTAATTGATGCTGCAGGCTGGAGCTTTTGTATCACGCGGACTGCTGGCTGTTGGTACTCTGCGCCTGCAGTCACCATGCTGTAGGCAGGTGGGATGAGCGTGGACTGCCTTTGCAGAAGCTGCAGGATGGTTTGGATGTCGGCAGTCATTTGGGATTCGAGCCTAGAGAAGTAACACAAAATCAGTTAACTCAAGGTCAGGAATAGGTGTATTTTAACATACTGGTTACAGATGCATTAAAGAGGTACCTGCAGTTTATTAATAAAACAAAATATTACTTGTTATGACATGACCATGTCTTAAATGAGAAAGAACAGAAGAGGGAGTACTTAGCCCTTCCAAAGCTTGCTGGCTCTCCCTTTCCCTTGCAGAAGGTATCTGCATGCTTGCCTCGGATCTTTTTGCTACATGAAGGATAAGTTCATTACTGTCCCTTGTATGTAACATGGGGGACCGGGTCTTTGGTTGAAATTAACTGGAATAAATACTCTCTTCATTGTAACTAAATTGATTTGTACTGGCTGAGGATGGGATGCTATTTCTTATGCATCTAACAATTAATCTGATGTTCCCAATGCTAATACAAAGCCCTGAAATAGGCAGAAAGGAGAAAACCACATTTGTGTTTTTCCACAGTTAGAAAATGAAAGATGCTTTCAAGATCATTAAAAAAACCCAACAGCCCAAGTCTTCTTACTGTGAAAAATTATTCAGACTTATTTAGGCCTCAGAATTGATGTCAACATTTCCGATGTGCAAATTTAGTAGCTTTTTATCTCTTTTTTTCCCCTTTTCATAAATTTGTATATGACTTCTGAAACACTTGAGCTGTTTGTGTTGTTCATACTTACAGTTCCATAGCACTGAAATGATTTTCAAAGGGTCTTGCCAAGATGGGTGACTAACTCCGCAATAGGTAATGCCCGCTGTGCCTCCCCAGCTGCGGGAAGGCTACGGAACGCACTGTGACAGACTGTAATGCAGACACACAGCCTTCTGTATTGCAGCTCATCTTCTGACAGAGTAAACAAACCTTTGTCAGCACCCTTTAATGTTGTGAATGTTGCTACTTGGGCTCCCTACAGCAGCAGAATTGATCCTGTGCTGACAGATTTTTGCTTTCACCAGGTGCTTCACTGTTTGCTCTTACTTTTATCATGTTGGAGTTGCCTGTTGCTTGTGTCATTGATTTATAAAAGCATCTATGAAATTAATCCAAAAGGTATGCCCAAAGGATATTTAGGATGCTGTTTCTTCCTTTATCAGGAGAAGCTGCTTTTGTGGCATTTGCTTTCATAAACAAAAGCCCAAACCCAGAGTTACGGTCAGTCATGCCCTCCTCGCCCTCTTGTTCTGCTCCCTTGGGTTCTTTGCTACTTGCAAATGTAGGGGCCTCACACAAGCATGATGCTGATGCCACAGGGGAAAATACTGCAGCAGCAGCAGCATGCCCACCATCCAGAGACCTCCATCTGCTAAACCTGGGCATTAACATCACAGTGAATAGAGGGGATTTAGCATTGGAGGACTTGTATCAACGACTGGTTTGGAATTAACTCTGAAATTGCTCCCTTCTTACATTGTTAGCACTGGATGGGAGTTTCCTAACACTTCGAATCAAAGATTACCTTTATTCATCATCATTGTATATATACCTTCTCCCTCCTTTCTCTAAAATTTAAAACAAGTCCATGTCATCCCACCCAAGGATGAACAAACAGGAGAACCTTCGATGCTTGGCCCACAGCCTCTATGAAGTTCCAGTTGCTTAAAGAGGAGGAACAGAGATAGCTCTAGGGACATAATCCTCATACAACAGCTTTCCAGCCTTCTGTATCCATTCAATAATTTGAGTGTTATGCCAGGCCACTAACTCGGTGTGGAAATGTCAGAAAGAAGTGACCCTGCTTTTAGTCCAGCGGGTCAGATCTGACATAAGCAGTGTGGAATATTGTCTTTTACATTCATAGACGACCCAGCAAGGCCCCAAATCCAGAAAGACTGAAAAGCTTTAAAAACATGAGAAGAGTTAAAGAATAAAATGATTTAATAAAATCCATAACAATTTAAATCTTAGTTTATCAGCAACGACGACGTTTTCTCACTCAAAAAATACTGAGAACTTGCATAAGAATTTGGTAAAACTATGGGTAAATTTGAGATATAGCTTCAGTTTCAGAAGCTTAGGATTTTGGGAAAAGAAACGTAACTGAAAGACTACGCACTGTTGATGGGGAACATGCAGCTGTTTAGTTATGTGACATTTACAGTTACTTAGATTACTTGATGTTACTGCAATTAGAAATTACAGCAATTTAGGTTTACGTGTTAAAAATGTCTTTTTAATGTACTATATAGTATTCAGAAATGAAAAATGCTATGCTTTGATTGGCTTGCGGTAGGTGAAGGAAGCAATATGCAGTTAACCTGGCTTTAAACTGATTGCTAAAATATACAGCACAGAATGCCAATGAAGAGCTACTAAAGTATAATTAGGGCTGAGTGTGTGTCATGGTATTTTTCATGGAAAAATATTGAAAGTAATGGAATTGCAGAGTGCAAATAATAAAAAAGCCAAAGACCTGAGCACAGGGCAATTTAAAATTAAGTGGAATTACATGGTAAATTATAGTGTAGGATGGATCAAAATTCTGTAACCATATTTTTAAGGTGCTATAAGCTATGCTGCTTAGCTGCCAGCAATGAGTAGTGTATCAGAGAACAAATGAGGGAAGGAAGAGACATTTTCTTAAGCAAAGGTAATAACAGATTCTGATGAGGAAAGCATCTCTCTTCTGTTGTAACAGGTAAGAGTATTTTGTCTTTGCATACTCCCGTGTCTTACTTATTATAGAGACAGTTTCAAAATAAGTTAATTCATCAAAAAGGGAATTTATCTTTTTTAAACAAGGCAGCTAGCTTATTCTGGGTGTCCAGGAAAGAAATATTGCTTCAGATATTAAAGATACTGAAAATTGTCCCTTTGTGGACATGTAAATATCCAGGAATCACTGCTAAGGGAAGTGCATTCTGGGCAAGGTGAGATTTAAATTTAACAAGTTTAGGTGCTTCACTAGAGCTTCTTTGTGAAAAAGTTGGTCTCTTAAACAGGCAGTTGAGAAGAAAGTTTCTTCTGTCAGGCAATTCAGAGCAGCTACTCTGGGCACCTAGAGGTAAATTCTGGCAATGAATTAAAAATTTTGTACCCAGCATTCCCAGAATAGGTTTTTCCAAGAATCTGGAAGATTGAACTTAGGTGGTATTTAGGCTCCTCAGAATACCTACAGACAGCAAAGTGATGTTACCATCAGGCATATTTTTGTACTTTTGAGGTTCTGCAGAGCCAAAGGTTTGTGGAAACTTCCTGCACAGATTCATTCCTCCTGTAGCATCATTAATATTAGTTGTATTATACACTCTTTCACACATTTTTTTTGGTCATATCTCTGTTTTTACCTGTTGAGTTGTTCTTGAAGTAAATCTAATCGATTCTCCACTTCCCCATATATAAAGTCACTTTCAGTTTCACAGATGCCCCATGTAACATGGGGTAGCGCTGACTGAGTTGGGGAGTCCTGGTACTCCTGGATGTTCTCCTGCTCCCAGTCTCTTTTATCAGTGATATCTGATGGAAATCAAACCACATAAAAGAATAGTTTCATACGCACGCTGTTAGAGAGGGGTTGGCACCCCTGAAGCATCCCGTATTCTCCAAAGCCGAATTGGTACTCTGGCACATTGCCTGAACAACTGTCTTTGTTTCTAGCTACTATTTAAGAAAAGATAAAAGTGGTCTCATCGAACAGTTATAAAATTCTAACCTAACAATAGCAACTTGCTCACATTTTGAAGCTGTAGATAAACAAGCAGCTTTGTCTAGTCAGCACCATCAGAGTTCTGCCTCTGAATGTCTCTTATTTCTTTAGTTTTCTTTCTATCATTTTACCAATGAAGCCCCAATTTTTTCAAAATTTTTTTAAAGTAATACGTTCATTGAAATGGGAAGTATTTGTTCAAACCTAAGTGCATTAAATGTTGTACTTGAATGTCTCTGTGCGTTTCAGAGACCTGGCTAAAACCTCTTCTCTTGCCCTTGAGTGTGCTAGTGAAGTGTACTTACTGTTTAGTTTTTTGATGTGAAAGAAGGACTTGCTGCATTGCACTTACAGCATGGAGCATGCATTACCGTGCATTGGAATGCCCCCACTAGAGAAAGCTGCCGGAGCTCAGCTCTCTGCCTTTCCTGTAGGCCTCACCCTGTGCCTGCTGTGCCCAAATGGAATCCCCTCTTGTCCCTCCTGGTTCTTGGATCGCTGTGACCAAGCACTGCACCTTACCACCCAAACAGAATTCAGGGCACTCCTTCCTGTTGGTTGGATTTCTGGTTTGAGCTATTTCTCCTTCCTCTTTCAATTTGCTTAATTTCCACCTCTGCGCATTTATTAATTAGTTTACATTCCTGGCTTTAGGCTTTTCCCCCTGTTCACCAAGCTGTTGAGAAGTTACAAATCATTTATCATGGGATGTATTAGTTTCACATACCCTTATCCGATACAGAATGAAGATGTTGCTGTGAGCTTTGCAGAGACTACAGGAGATAACTTAGGATGAACAGTGCTTTTCCTACATCTCCTCCCCCCGCCTCCCCGCCCTGCCTCAAGCCTTTGTTACTTTGAGTGAATCTGTTGTCACGCACTCAGAAGTTGCTCAGCATCACTCAGATTCTCCTCTGCTGTGATAAAAAAGGTTGTTAAAACTTTAACACCTGTTCAGTACAACTCCCATTAGGGTTGTATTTGTAATTATTTAACTACACGAAGGTCAGAATGTATTAAAAGTTCTTACTGAGCTCAGGCTGCTGCTTCATCGTACAGCTGGACAAAATCCTTGACTGCTTACGAGGCGTCAGCCTCTGTTGTGTGAGCAGTTGGATTTGAATCTCACGTCCCCCAGTAGTCCCTGAATGGTTTGCTCAGAGCTTCTCCTAACACTTCTCTTGGCACTGCCTGCTGATAGCTCAGCATAGGTTACGTTCGTTTCTCACTTGTGAAATTTTTCTAAGCAACCACAGCAGCCAGAGCCATGTTTCAGAGAAAAGAGAAAATACCACAGCGTGGTGACATGTGAGAGGTTTCTCCAAATGCTATTAGCTAACCCTTTTCAAACACGTCTTTGAGCAGTGTTGCTCTAAGTAAAGGAAAAAAAAATCCTGCTCAGCTTTAGTATTTCAAGCAGATTTAGCCAGGAAGGGGAGATCTCACTATGTGACTCCAAGTGGAAGACACCGGCTTCTCTTTTTTTATCAGAGAAAGACGCTTTTGCCATTGTCTGATCCCTGCTAGAAGGTGCTAGAAGGTGTCCAGGAGCTGTAGAATTTCATGTGACATGACCTATAACTGATTTTATGCACTGAGCAGAAGGAAGGGGAAAGAGATTTCATCCTGGCTACACAGAAACATGTTCAGCTTCTCAGCCATTTAAGCCAACAGAAGGAAAGAAGAAAACAGTGTCAGAGAAGCAGGTGATTTGGTTTTAGCAGGCACACGTGGCACAATCTGCAGTGTCCAAGGAAGCTGGAAAGCTCTCAGCAAAGTGAAGGGAGCAGACTATGACAAATTTATGCGTAAAATTTTAAACCGTGGGTGTGGGTGCAATGGATGTTGTAAATCCAGTGGATTCACTTGTAAGCAGTGAATTTCAGGAGTAGAAATTAAAAATATAGGCCATACACTTATTTGCTTTTTAATGTCCTGTAAAAACCAAGTTGTTGGTTATTTTACACAATAAATCATTCAATAAAATCACGTATGTTTCAATG
Source organism: Psophia crepitans (assembly GCA_013399095.1). NCBI lineage: Eukaryota > Metazoa > Chordata > Aves > Gruiformes > Psophiidae > Psophia > Psophia crepitans. The sequence goes on along the minus strand of VWZZ01006915.1, from coordinate 1,136,433 downwards.
CCATGGATTATACCAGGAAAATCACAGCTGTTTTTTGTCCCAGAATACATATTTGTAGACTACTACTATAAACATTTAATTTGTGACAAAGCAAATTAATTGGCACTCAAATTATAAAATAAGTTCATACACTATAAGCAAATTAATACACTATAAGATACTGTATTGTACTGTTCTAAGCATCTTTTCAGGTACTTTCACATACATGAGTATCTTGAGAAAAGCCCAACAGTTACAACTTTATAACCAACTATGTTCTTCCAGGGCTTGAAGAATCCTAGACTAGAGAACTAAATCAATAAATGTATAACTTGCTTCACTCAAACAATTAAAGAACCAATCTTATAGCTCAAATAATGACCAAATGAAAATAGAAAATAGCATTTTTCTGCAATATATAGATTACCAGCTATGGGAAAATTATCAGTTCTTCTCAAGAGAGCCACATGTTTTAGTATAACGAGTTGTATTTCAGGACTATGAGAGAGAAGTTTATGCAGTTTCTGCCCACATTCTCCAATACGTTATTAATAGTCTTTCCATTCATCAATGGTAATGACCAAAGCTTAAAACAAAACTAAAGATAATTAAATATGTATCAGTCAAATTGATAATGAATTGTGATAGCTTTTTACAAGTGCATTTGTATTCAAGAATTATACGTGAATTATAAACATACATATATACTTACAAGCAGAGTTTATTTCAAAATTTCATTATGTTTATAACTACTTTTCTGGTAAAGCCACAACCAATCTCTAATTAACAGCAGGAAGAAGAATTTAGTTTAAAGCATATATCAATCAAAGCTGATCCCATTTTATTGACCTTGAAGTTTTTATGAAAGTTGCAAGCAAGGTAATGAGCTTTCACGCACATTACCAGAAGTGCTGGATTACAAAGTATAAAAAAGAATGTGGTCTTAATCAAAATATGTAACCTTTAGACATGCTAAATTTAGTGCAAATAAAATCTGTGATAGGTTGCCTTGGAAAACGTTGCTATAGCTGCAAGGACACATTTTTGACTATTGGCAGGGGAAAGGTAAGCTTTCAAATTGCAATATGTACTCAACAAGTTTATGTGGTGCAGATTTATAGAGCCCTAACCTGGGGAGACCAAACTTCACATATTCATACCTTTGAAATGTAAAACAGAGATTGTATGGCCTGATAAATCATTAGGATTACTTAAAATTATAGCCTAAAAGCCTAAAGTTTATTGAATGATGGTTAAATAGTTAAATTGTCCTGAAGGAAAGAAACTGCTGGGGAAAATAGCATTAAACAGTAAATACGTAATTCTTCCCTTCAGACTGAAACAATTACAAATGAACTTTCAGCAATATTTAAATTGTATATTAATCCATGACTTTTCATTAATTTCCCTTCACATCACTGAGAAAATTAATATTTTAGTATATTAGATGTAATTTTAATTATGTGGTTTAACTCTATGTAAAATTAACTGAGATTGCTTGATAGCTTCTGATCATTTGTCATATACGGAAGGCCAAATCTGTGTTCTTGTGTTTTACTTATGGAAGTGAGGATTTGGGCAGTGTGATGGAATGTTGCTCCTTTTAACCAACATGTGCAGCCAAATGGGATAGCATTCTATTAAGGTGTTATGAATTTTTTTTCAATTAATTTTAGTTTTGCCTTGACAATACAGAAAATGAAACTAACTATCTGAAAGCATGTTTTTTTTTAGTGTGCATGTGCAACCATCACTGGGTTTATCGAGCTCTCATTATCTAGGACTTTTTACTGTCCCCCACCCTGGTGTATCAAACACTCTTTGAGGGATTCTTTACTGCTTTGAGTGCAGTTTTCATCCATGGGTACTCAGTGAAGTCCAGTACCACCTGACAGTTGTAAAGAGTTTGTTTAAATGACTTTCCTAAGGCAGTTCAGTTACAAGATGATTTATTAACAAAGCCTGGAATAGCCTTTTGGAGGTTCTGTAATCCAGTCACACAGCCAGTGTATTAATACATTAACCCTTTTGAAAAATAATAATTTTTATTAAGAATATTTTTTTCTTGTTAACCTTTCAGGAAACAAAAGTAAATATTATGTAAAGAATCAATAGAATGATTCAGAAAATGTTTTTTTGATAATTAGACTAAAAAGATGTCCACTCAAACTTTACAAAATAGCATCAGCTAGATTACCTTTGCAAGAACTGCTTCTTTTGTCAATAAGAATTTCCTCCGTGGCATCAACCATTTCTTCAAAGTCCACCTCTGTGCTTTTCTCTGTTACAGCTGGGTAATCAGCTATCCCTGAGAACAGGGGCTTTTGCTCATCTTCAATGGAGGACACAAAAGACGATGACCCACTTTTTTTCTCCTCAAAGTGTTTCTTAATAGATTGATAGTATCTGGTGGTGTCCCCTGAGGGTTCAGGATCACTCTGATTATTCTCTTTGAAACAATCTGTTAAATAGAAACAATTGTTTACAATAATATGCAGTTCATGAAGTTGTGTTCTAGTTTATTCTGGTCTGAGGATGGAGATTATTATTATATCGATTAGGAAGTTCACTGTCTATTAGGATAAATCACTTTAAAGCCTTTTTTGATTCCTGTATCAGAGGAGATTTCTATTTCTTTTGAAGTCCTAGTAGACATTTGTATGTATGTAGTAAGGATTTGTAGTCCCTAAACCATAACTCATTATGCAAAAAGTTGCTTATATCAAAACACCAAATGTTTTATCCAACACAGCCCTCCTGTTTGCTCATTGTTTTCCCAGGTGAGGATGAGATTTGAGAAAGCCTTATATTTCAAAGTTTAAACCCCCCAACTTATTATTTCATTCCCTCTTCCAATTTCTCACATTCTTGGGCATCTCTCACAGTCTTGACAGGATAACAGTCATGGATGTCAGGCTCAGTAGCAGAGTTAACCATTTAAGTTATGCCTGCATAAGACCATCTTTGCTCATAATTCAGGAAAGTCGAACATTAATCAACACTCAACCTCAAAATCCCTGGGCCCACCTAACTAGAGAGCATATTTCTCCATGCTCATTACTGCCAAACCTATATTTAGGAATGACATGGTAGAAAGAAAACCCTATTGGCACAAAAAGAAGGGAGTTCCTTGTCTGTCATAGTGGGATCATCTCAAAACAACTTTCCAAAGTAGCCCAAATTCCTTAGCCTTTAGAATTAATTGCAATTCTCTGAACATCAAATCTTTTGAATACGAAAAGTGCACAACATGCTGTGATATATATGGGAGCAAAGTACCAATCAAGTTGAGAATGAATCTTCCATTAATTGCATTCAAGGTCTGTCACAAGGAACAGCAGATTCAGTCCTCTTAAGAAGTGGCAAATATAACTAGATTTAAAGCAGATGCCTTTAAAAACACATTGTAAAAATTAAATAGGATTTAAACCCAAGAATGATCATTTAAGAATATGGAGAACTCCTGATCACTTTTCAGCATAAACTTGAAGCTATTTTCCAATTCAATATTTGGTCTTACTTATTTTTAACTGAAATGTCAAGATAATTCCAGTTTTGCTATTTATTTAAAACACATTTTAGCAGGGTAGTCTCAACAACATATAAATACTGTAACTAGTTTGCATTAACTTCCTGGGGAGACAGCATGATTTCCCATCTGCTTTGTGCTAATTACTAATCAACATAGCTCTGGAATGTCTGTAGTCTTTACAGCCTACAGCAGTGGTTAATACAACATTTAGTAAATTCCCTAGTTTTCTCCTCTGTTTTCTGGTCACTATAAGGAAATGAAAATGTGGCCTCATGTAATCCTTTTTATCTGCACATAAAGAGAATGCAATATCTGTACAGAGCACTCTGCAGGAGTCCAGACATCTGTGAGCAGTGAGGGCAGGTAATCGTGAACAAAATAAAAGCAATACTAAAGCAGGCCTCCTGCAACTGTACCCTCTAGCGTCTCCAAGGGCAATTAACACAGCCCTGGGTGGAAGTGACTGTATTTGGCTTCTGCTAAGCAGGATTACTAGCTATAAGTGGTACTGGTGATACTCTGATACTGCAAAGGCATCAACAGAAATGCAAATGGACTGGCAATGTAAAGCTCTTGGGGGATGCTCAGACTGGACAGTCAAGTACCATGTTCTCTGCAATCCCATCTCCAAAACTGTACAAAACTGAAAGCTTCGAAAGAAAATTCTAATGTAGATGTCTCCCATGGCTTTTCATGTGAGTATATATGGTGAAGTACATACAGTCATGCTACAGTAAATTGTCTTAATTACTTACTGCTTGACTGACTTCAACCTGTGAAAAAGACCTTGTAATGAAAGCTTGAAATTGCCATTTTTTAGGGTAATTTTTTATGTTTGTGGGATTTTGTGCACTAACGGTATCTGTAATGAGCACCCTGTGGAATACAAATCAATCAGTGGACTAATTTTAAGAGGAGGTCATTGAGATTCTAATGAAAAAAATTGTATAGCAGCTGAAGTATAACAGACTCTTATCTGTGATATTCATAGAATGCAAAAATATCTAGAAAAAAGAAGCCAGATTCTGCTAACAATTACACTGCTGTAAAACCGAGGTGATTCAATCAATATCCCTGCATTTAGTCTCCCATCTATATCAGAACAGAACATATTTTTTTTCCAAATGCTGCCCAGGTATCACGAGCTCACGGGCATTAGAAGGAAAGCAGAGATCTATAGGGTCCTGCCTATTGAAATCAGGGCAGATTTGTTCATCAGCTGATCTATTTCAAAATATGCATCTTTGGCTTTAGTGCCGTTGCTTTATCTGCTAGCCACCCGGCTACATTCAGAGAGTCAAAAGGTGTTTTCCTTTCAAAAGATTGTTATTTAATGCTAAAGATTCTTCTGTCTGGAGAATAATCCTGTGATGTTTTGCACCTGGAGTAGGAATTAAAATGGAAACTGCATTTTTTATTTGGCTCTTCAGGACTTGATGATGGTGCAAGCTCTGTACCTCAGCTCAACAGCTTAGCAGTGCCTCTGTAGCTCAGTGAAAATATGTTACAAATAATATTTAGGTAGTACGTTATTCAGAGTCTGATTTTCTCCAGTTTCTCCTTCCTTTTGTAATGAAATGCAGTTATTGGTTTGGAATGAATTTTCTAGAAGAGAAGAGCTTTCTCTCTGTGTATGCGGACCTATGGATAAGTTCACTTTCTATCACACTGACTTGAGGTTTCAAAAGGGTTCTCTTCTCCTTTCTCTTCTGCTTCTAAAATAAATGTAATGATTAAAAAAACCCCTTATCCTAGTGCTTCATTCTTCCTTTTCAGTAAGACAAGTTTCACTCTCTGATTCTGATTGCTAGAAACTATTTTGCTGAAAAATATTATTTTGTAACTTCCTGCTTTACCAAACATGTACAAACATGATTTACACTCTTTATGGGACTTGTTTTAGCTTGCTATGTGTTTTGGGTGCTTGCCAGGTTTATAGGCAATGTCCTCTGACATTTGTTGTCTGGAAATTCCAAAATCTTCATAGTAATTAGCAGAAGGTTTGTGTCCTGCTTTTTGTACTTGCACTGGCAAAGGAGGGGAAAGGTCATCATAAGGCAATGAAATACAGCTACGACACAGACTCACAGAAATACTGGCAAAAAATCCATCTTGGTGGGATGGTTACCAAGTCAAACAAGTTTCTTTTGTGTGCCATGGTCAATCTGTAATATTGAAGTTTTGCATTGTTCGGACAGTGGCAGTCTGCATGATCTAGACATATTTTCTCTTAACGTACTAGTCTGCTGCAAACAATATTGGTGAAAATGTCAGTAATATATTACCTGTGGAGTAGCATTGTTTAATATTACTGTAATTTCATTAACTGGAATTTGTTGTACTTAATCAGGCTAGCTATGTATCCTAGTGTTCCAGAGGGTGGCAAATTTTTACTCCCTTTTTTAGCCATCCAATAAAAAAATCCCATAATATGCCTAGACAAATTCAATTTTGTGCAAGAAATGAGGTGAATGACTTTCTCACCCCCCACAGAAAGCAATTTGTATCCCAAACCATAAAAGAGATAATCCTTATCGTTAACATGATCTGCATAACTATAAATCTGTTCAGGAGACATGACATCTTCCCTTTCTTTTGAAAAAACCTACCATATTATTTTACGCTACATGGAGTAAGACCCTTGGTAAGGAGAAATGCACACTGTGACTTGAAAAGAGGGATGATTGATTGGTCAAAGTGTCTGCAGGTCCTCAGATTCCCAGCAAGTATTTTGGTTCAGCTGTGATTAGCTCTTTCTTATGTCATATTCACAAATATTCCTGCGGTGGTCAATCTGTCTTTCCTACACATGAACAAAATATTTGCTAGTCATCATGACTATTTGTTACCTGTTCTTTAATTTTAAAATGTCAGTTACCTTGTCAGAGAGCAGAAAAATGCCTTATGTGCCCACCCATGCACCACCGACAGCATATATTTGTAGTGAAAAGTCAGTGACCAAGCATTTCAGATAGCATGTTAAATACAATAGCACAGAGTTGAAAAAGGGCAAAATCTCAGAGATGTACAAAAATCAAAAGCTATTGATGCATAATTTGAATACTAATGTTCAAACCATGCCTATATTTTCCACCATATAGATGGGAAACAGTGTGAAATCAGTCAGGGAAAATGCTAATCCTAATTCCTGCAATCACAGCTTTTTACTTAGTGGTGTAAGAACAACATAATCAATGTATAATATGTATGTAACATAAAAAATTACTGGTCCTGTGGAGCAGGACCAATATATCACGAGGGGTGATTGCAGAGAAGTCTGCTTAAGTCATATGCAGGCTAAACTATTGCAGAGAATGCCAGTCAGGGACTTTAGGATTATTAAACTGCTCCTAATATTTTTCCTTACTGTTTGTTTCATACTTAGTTGAATGTGACTGGTATGGAGTATGTCACTAAATATAACTGAGTATCTTCCAACAGTGTAGGTAACAGAAGAATATCAAAAAGGAGGAAGCTGATGCTTGTGAATATGACAATGAAAAGCAACCCAGTGTCTAGTCAATCAGAAGATAACTGTTGCTATGGTGAATATATACCTTTATGCCATGTTTTTCATATAGCTAAGAATAAAATTAAAAAGTTAAAGTAATTTGTATTCCTTTAAGATATATTATTATAGCAATGAAAACCAGGGACAAGATGTCTGAGACTTTTATTCCTGTTGCCATCCTTTCTTTGATTTGGGTCTTTCAGTTTGGGCCTTTTAACCCAATCTGCAATTCAGATTTTTGCTTGAATATTACATTCATATAGGATCTTCCCATGATAGACTTCAGAATGGATTTTTAATTCACAAATTCTATTAACTCTTTATTGCTTAATTTTAGTGAGAGAACTATATTCATTTGCAAACAGCCTTGGAAGAAACAGTATGAAGAACTTTAGTGGATTTATTTTCCAACCAGAGAAGGACATGATCCCCATAAACTTTACAAATACATGACGAGTAATAAAATTCTGAACAAGATAAAGAATACAAGACAACATAAAATTCTGCTCTTCATTTTGTATGCAAGATTTGATGTGAGAGTTACTCCACCTTTGCTACCAGAAAATTTGTCTGAAAACTGATTTTGGCCTTGTCTATAGAGATATTTTACCCTTCTCGTACATCAGGAAGTAGTATAACGTATGAGTTAACTTAAACCTCAGGTGTTTATAAATCTTGAATTTTAGTGCTTGAGCTCTTGCATCTCAGAATCAAATTGGCCTACACTCAGCCTGAGAGACCTGATGCTGCTTATCATGATATCTGGATCTTTGTCAAAGCCAGCTTCAACTCATGTCCTGACAGGAAACGTGTGCGAGGAAAGTCACCTGAATGTCCATTCCAGAAGATGAGCAACTTGAACAAAATACTCTACCATTTTTCAACTGAAGAGAAATTTGTCCGTTGTCAGGACAGTCTTCTGCTGCTGTCATGATCATCTCAGGTCATGACTGGTGATCAGGGAAACTGAGAAGTGCTGCCTTCATAAACGTTTTTGAGTTTATGAAGCATAGCTTTCTCCAACATCTGCACATTACCAATACATCCCTGAGGACAAAATAGTACAGAAAAAAGTAAAAACTTTTAAGAAAAGTGCAGGGAGACGGGCCTTTGGAAAGCATCAGACGACTCAATATGAGTTAGCTGAAGCAGACATTTATTGCTCTTTTTTCCAAGTTTATATATTGTTAAAGGTGGCTACACGCGGCACGACACAAGTACTTGTCCAGCAATCATTGGCTAAAGCATTCTGTCCCCCCACCTCTGCTGTTCCATCACTGGTAGACACCACCTGTGTATGGGGCTCTTGTGACTGGCCACAGTGCAGGGGCAGCACCTTGTTTTTGACTAAAGCTTCCTCTTAGTTAGATAACTTTGGGGCCTTGTTGTTTTCTACTAAACTTTGGAGGTCATTCCCAGGCTCCTAAAAAACAGCCTGTCCTTCAGATTTAATTTCACACAAACCCCCAACAGAAAAGTTCAATCATAAAGGCCTTATAACTTGAAGTGAAAGAAAAGAAGAAATTGGTATCTCTAGAAGTTTTTCTTGCTCCTTGAAACATCGTTGATTATTATAGCACTGCTCAAGTAAAGAAAATGTCTTAAGTATTAGTACTAGAAAGATTACCTACATTTTGGATGAGTTTTAATGCATGGAAACTGTATGGTAAACCCACAAATGTAGTGTGCATGAAAAAAGAAAAGTAGTTTGAAAGCTGTGCATAATGGCTATTGGTTAGCCTGAAAAGTTCAGATCTAAATATTTTCCAAATGATCTCAGATGAAAAAATAGAAATTGGTATGGTCAACAGAAGTATTTGGCCCTAAAGCTCGGAAAACCCTGTTAAGATCTGCAGTGCACTTCATATAGCAAGGATCTCTGAACAGGAAAACTATTTATACATCACATAGATAGTAATAATGCTTAGTAAAGTGAGAGAATTAACATAAAAGCTGCCTTTCACATACAGTTTAATTGCTTTTGTTAATCGAAGTAATCACATAATATTCTGATGGTTAGTTGCTCTAGAATTCACTTTCAGAAGTGGAAATCTACATTTGCAGCTTTTTAGTTTTAATTAGATGAAGTAGTAAAGCACACAGTACCCATTCAGGGATAAAGATATTTCTTCACATTTGAGAACCACAGGATTATAAATTTTAGAAAAAGAGCAATGTAATGAACCCTGAAGTAATCACATGTTCATTAACAATTTAATTTAGCAACAGTGCCAGATTTTTATGATAAGATGAGGACTGGCTACATTACTACAGTTTTTCCTTCTGTGAACATCATATAGAATTATGCCCTTCCACAGCATAATATCCAGCAGAACTTAGGGGAAACAAAAACCAAGAGAAAATAGATTCTATCCATCAGAAATTTTTTTTGCTTAAAAATAATCTTTTGAAACAGATACAGTTATATCAAAGCTTCGCCATTTTCAGAACATGGCAGAGAGAAAAGTTCTTAAAGGTGCACACACTTTTCTTGAGACATTTTTTAAGCTGGTAGAAAGAATTTATCTGAAGTTCCACCAGGGACATGCATTTGTGTATCTATAACTCCTTGTTCAGCACCTTGGTACAGTAGATGTCTATAGACCCATCAGACTTCAAAATATGAAACTATTCCAAAGACTTATGATGGCTCCTGAAACCTGGGGTGAGGAAATCTTATATTCTTTAGCACATGTTTGTTTTCCCCCTTCTTTCTCACTTCTACTCATTATGATTCCCTTCAAAATTCCCACCTATCTTTAGGACCTGTACTTCCAAAATGTACTGTCAGCGTGCGTGGTATTTGACTAACACCAAGGAAAAATGATGTCTTTCTAGAAGCTGATTTAGGAAGATCCCTGTTCCTAGGAAAAGTAGGCTACTAGTGGTATTTTAGGAAAGTTAAAACGTTTTCTCCTCTCAGTAGTAAAAAGGTTCAAAGTTCTTATTTTTCTGTGACTGTTTTTAATCATAGAAGATTCCTTTAATTCCAATTTCATTCATAATTTGGGGACTCCTAAGTCTTCACTGGGGAACCTAAAGGTACAAACAAGTGAAATTCCATCGTTATAGCAAGTCCTGGCAAGTTTGCTGAAAGGTTCCAGTAGGTTGGGTAGTGATGGTAGAGGAAATTAACTGTACTCGAGAGAGCTGAATTACTGTTCTGTCTCAGTGCTACTTGTGAGAGTTTGGTACATTAATGTGTCCTTTGCTGTGTTTCCTTTCTGAGCTATGAAGGTTTGGGTGATTGTGGAAATAGGGAAAAGCAGAAGATACTGCAACCTCCCCCCAACCATCCTGGACTAAAGACTAGGTAACTTTTCCATAAGGATCCAAGTTCCTTTTTTTAAAATGGACTATGAAAGGAGCCAGTTTTGAATAACTGATTTCAAGGCACATTTAAAAACCCAAGAATTTCAAAGCTGAAGTGAGTGTGCAATTTTTAATTCTTAATTCATTAATTCTTTTGTGTCATTTTTATTACAATGAGATAAGTTAGGGACAGAGTGACAGCCTTATCTCTGAATTTTCTTTGCTCTGTCTGGCTTTGTATCAACTTTAATGCTAATTAGATAATAGTCGAAGGACAATTCTTGATTTATACTTCAGGAAATAATACTAAAAAAAAATCAGAAACAACGAATTATGAACATGCAACTCAGAAGGGATTCAGGGAAAATACTGAAGCAGTTTTCCTATCAAGTTTAGAATTCTCTTCTCTTTTACAAGGAATTCAGCTTTCACTGTAGTACTATTATTACTTTTTGTTTTTTCTTTTTTTTTTTTTTCCAAAGGATGGCAATAGGTATGTGTGATTGCATACAACATTTTGATCAGATTTGGTCTCTGGAAACAGCCTCTCTGGGAGCAACTCCTGGAAACAAGACACTTCTGTGGAAGCTCCCCGAGGTGTTTCCTAGGCACTGTGGTAACAGCAGTAACAATAAGAATAATAGGAGCAGATGGGAAACTGCAGTGATGGGCTCTCTGATGACCATATACTTTTCGTTAGGGGTTTCATGTTGAAGGTAAGATTTCGGGGACATGAGGTTTTGTTTCAAGCCATATGCTGCCTGCTGAGATATTAGCTGTCTCCTGGTCATTTGACCACCTGACACTCTGGCTGAATATTATAAACTCTTTTCTAATTAAACCCAAGCAAGCTTCATACTAACAGTTCTACACAGTTAATTAAGAGCTTCATTTTTTGTCCAGATTCTTACCCTACTTTCTTGCTGGGGACACACCAGAGTGCTTGGCTGAGTTAGCTATTCATAAAGTAAACATTTAAATAAATAGACTGGGTAAGGGAACAAGAATGGGAGAGAGCAGGGACAGGGGGGTGTTTCCCCATTCTCTCGGTACTGCTTCACCTCATACATTTAGGCAGGAGAATTAGTTCCTGAAAGATTTCCTTGTCTTCTGTGTTGCTGGCCATGGCTTCTGGATACCTTGTGTAATAAAACTCTGTTAATATGGTTTGGCTTCTTAGCCTGGATAGTACCTACAAGCACTGCACACTTAAGGTAGCTATACTAATCAAAATTCAATTAGAAGTTAGTAGAACTCTGGCTTCTGTGCTCACTTTGAGAATAGATCAGTAGATATTTTTGGAAAAGTCTGTCCAAGAAGCATAACTATTCAAATTAAAATTAAGTACTATATAAGTTTACAATATACTAAAAATGAAACACTGCAAAACACATTTTGTATCCCACTTGATCGTTACAGTCTGTGTCAAGATGTACAAGTGCAAATAATAATTGTGTAAGAGGAGAACTTCTTTTTGTGACCTTTTAAAATTGCATCAGTGGAAATAAAAATTCCTTGCTATGAGTTCTCTGGGCTAGCTGATGAAAGTTAAACTATCACTAGCTACCTGAATCTCCAGCTGCTAATTTAACAATGTAACTCCATTGGAGTTATCATCCTCTCAGCTAGAGACTGTGGGATGATGTTCTTGTTTTTGGATCACAGCTAAAAATCGGGAATAGTTTTATTTCAGTGAGCTGGGGGTTGGCCTCTTCTCGCAGATAACTAGTGACAGGACAAGGCGGAATGGCTGCAAGTTGCGCCAGGGGAGGTTCAGGTTGGAGATTAGGAGAAATTTCTTCTCTGAAAGGGTGGTCGGGCATTGGAACATGTTGCCCAGGGAGGTGGCGGAGTCACCGTCCCTGCAGGTATTTAAGGAAAGGTTAGACGTGGTACTGAAGGACATGGTTTAGTGGTTAATAGGTGGTGGTGGGACGGTTGGACTGGATGATCCTTGAGGTCTCTTCCAACCTTAATGATTCCATTCTATTCTATTACATTCCCAGTTAGTATGTCTACACTGGTTTATTTAACCAGTATTTTAATTACCTGGATATGATGGAAAGATTGTATCTGCCCTGTCAAAAGAACAAAGGCTTGCTTACATTCTGCCTGTAACTTTCTCATTTTTCACCTGTATGTTTGGATTTCATACTGATGTAACCAACTCTAATGATGCCCTGTTCAGCACGGGATAATAGATCTGCACTCAGAACTAGCAGAGCAAAAGAAACTTCTTGCCCCTATGTATTCCCCTTGAAATTAGCTTACTCCCACGGAACTACTAGAGGAAAAAGAAATCGACAAGAAAGGGTTGTACTCTGCACTGCTGAAAGGGACAGCTGAATGCAGATGAAGCAGCTTGTTGTCCCTCAGTTTTCAGCTGGAGACTAACTTGTCAGTCCAGCTGACAGCTTTGTTTGGTACTGCCAGGCAGGAATACTGCTTATTTTAAGCAGTCATGGAGAGAATTTCTTGGCTGACTGTCAAGCATCTATGGCAACTGGCTAAGGCTGCACCTGCACCTGTGCAAGGAATATCATCATTCATTATTCTGAAAGATCTGCAAAGAATTTTTTTTTGGGTGAGAGCAAGAATAAACTGCTATCTAGCGTGCAAATTTTTGCAGGGGACTTGTGGTATTGCAGTCCTTTCCAGAAAGCAGAGAACAACCTGGTCCCTCAAGTACCCTTGTATCCTTTAAAATCACATATGGCAGAGCCCAATGTACAAGCTAAGATCAATTTTTGTTGACATAAGTAAGAAATGGGGAAAAGATGTATAGGTGGAGTGAGAAGGTCTTGCGCAGAACTGGAAAAATAGTGGTACTAACTGCAGATGCGTAACAGAGAGCTGTGTTGATTTTGTTTAACCCCTGAAAAAACTCATGCAGGAAGAGTTACCATGGCAACAAGGTCCAAATCAGGCTAGCATGAACTAAAGGCTGAGATAACACAATCCCATTTTTAGCACTCCAAAAGGGAGAAAATCGCTGATGATCACACTAAAGATGGAAACAATGCAATTTCAAGATGCATAATATGCTAGCAGGTCAACAGCTGAAAGTAAAGCATGTCAGCAAAAAGACCATTTCATGAGCAACACCATTTGATCCCCAATTACAAGTCAATAAGTATTTAGTGAGATCTAAAATATCAAAACATGAAAGTGAGAATTCTGGGTTTCTATCCTCTTCAAAGTGTAGTTTTGAAATCAAAATCTGATTGTTAACAGTCATCACACAACACGCATTTTTTATCTGTGAGAATACCGTGACCAGAAATGCATTTTCCAGCTGTGTGTTGAGGAACTCTGTCTTTCCCACTTCTGAGGCACCCTGCAGGATCACCCCAAATAGTTGTCATTATAGACTAACTATGCTGTATTGAAATATGATGCCACTCGCTCCTATATGTAAAGTGTTGAAATCAATAGAATATTACTGTACAAGCCAGCAGTAACCTCTAGTACTCTGCAACCTCATATAGTATGTAGGATGGGCCCTAGAAAAGTGACATTGAAGGCCTATGACTACAAGGTGTCTGCTGCAGCTATGGCAACATATGGAGAATCTGAACAGGGACCAGAGAGGGCAGTAAACCAGTGGACCAAAAGTATACTCAGTTACTGGCAAAGGACTCTTACAATTGCGTCTTCTCCTCAGATGGGCTTCCAATGTACCACACTTCTGTCTAACTTGGACATTATCAGATATGTACAGTCATTACCAGGGCTAAGGAGCTTGTTGCCAGCCTTATCTCTTCTCCAGTGATGCAAGGTTTTGGTTTTTTTCAAAGACAAAACAGTGGGAAATTATATTTTTTCAAAAGTAATGCAAATAAATGTCTCCAAGGCAACGTTCAGTGTAATCTACTGGGCAAGAACCATAAAAACTGAGGGGTCTTGGTGCCGCATTGACACCTGAGATGTCTATTTGTAATTCTGCAGCAGGGAAAACATGAAAGTTCACTTCCATCTTGTCTAGGTGGCAGCATATGTTTTCTCATAAGAAATGTGAAGGTTATTCAGGCAAAGCACCTCTGTCAACAGATTCTTTGTGAAGAGCAGATTGAATATTTCATGGGGACATTTTCCTGACAGATTTGTTGTCAGTCTTGGCTTCCTGCCCTAAAGACGCTGCTTTGATCGAACGGCAATGTCATTGTTCTGAGTAGCCACACTCTAGATTAAAGTCTTCCTTCATCAAGCATTATACCTGCTATGTACGTTTAAACTGTTCCCATTTATTATCAGCTACTCTGCAACTCTAAAGTTAGTATTATGCTGCATTTAGGATTGGGGTTTAACTGCATAGTATGAAAGACAGGCGTACCAGGAACAGTAATTTGTCAGCCAAACCACCAGACCATAAAAGTGTACTGTTATTCAAGGAATTGTGCTTTCCCTATGTAAAAATGAAAGTTCTGTGAGTGTCAGTTTATTTGTCTTCATGACTGTTCCTGTCTGACCACAGCTGCTATCTACAGTTCCTGGTACTGAATGTGATGACATAGTTTAATATTTCACTGATTTTTCCTTCATTAGGATTACTCCCAAAGGCCTCTAAGGTGAACGTACATACAGAAAATGTTACCTGAACTTTTGTCAGGACAGCCATTTACACATTACCATATGAATCAAAATCTGACTATGGTGAATCTACTGTGTCCTGAACATAAAAACTCTTATTCCGGGAAGAAACATTACCTAGCATCAAATTCAACCAGACACTTTCTTGAGGAAATAAAATCAATGCTGCTAATAAATAATCCAATAGACTAGCTTCTCCAAACAGCTTAAAGCATGGTATCTCAGAAAACAGATATTGTTTAAGAGATAATATACATATATATGTGTATCTCAAGCACAATAAGTGTTTGAACAGCTCTGCACTGATAGGTGTGAAGTCATGTAAAGGTGGAACTGATGTCCTCTAGTCATATATAACCATATAGTGGTCAATGCACAGACTGTTTTTGCTGCTCAAGATTCTCAAGAGCTGCTATGGTAACAGCCAACATGAGACCCTAATGTACCCAGCATTACCAAGTGAAATACCGATGAATAATGAAGCAGTGCTGTCTAATGTAAGAAATGAAGTTAATTACCTTTCTCTATTTCACTTTGAAAGGACAATTTCCGTCTTCGTAGCTTGCAGTTATCTCCGTCCGTGTCATTAGTAGTTTGTGATCTTATTACGAGGTCAGACTTGATTAATGAAATATGAAACATAATGACAGATTAGTTCCATCTAAAGAGAACAGGTTTTCAATAGGTGATTGACTGTTAATCCTGTTCAAGCTTTAAGAAAGGCAATATTACACAAGTCAGTCTGCATCAACTCTCCATCCCCAGCTAATGGTATTGCTCAATGTTAACATTAAAAAGTTAATGTAAATTGAGCAAAATCAAAAACGTTACCCCGATGGTGAAACAAAAGTATCTTGATAATAAGTTTACATGGAAAGACATGTGTTCATGTGTTATCAGCTTCTGGAACTTGCACAAATACAGTTTAAGTGATCTTAGAGAAAGTAACGAAAAAAATTAAATAACCTCTAACAGAAAATATATACGATTGCAAGAAGTAATGCGGTAACTGATTGTAATTAGACATATTTAACTACATAGTAGTGATTATAAAGGTTACATTTTACAACAATAAAGGTATATAGTATATCATTATTATTTATTTTTTATTTATATGTATAAATATATGTATATATATAAAAATATATATTTATATGTATAAATAAACCAGACACTTTACCCCTCATTATTTTATCTTTCTAGAGCCTCCCTTCCTCTCTATCAGATTCAGTTCATTAATATACTTATTTCCATAGCAGAACACAGTCTTTTTCCATCCATCTTACANAAAAGTGTACTGTTATTCAAGGAATTGTGCTTTCCCTATGTAAAAATGAAAGTTCTGTGAGTGTCAGTTTATTTGTCTTCATGACTGTTCCTGTCTGACCACAGCTGCTATCTACAGTTCCTGGTACTGAATGTGATGACATAGTTTAATATTTCACTGATTTTTTCCTTCATTAGGATTACTCCCAAAGGCCTCTAAGGTGAACGTACATACAGAAAATGTTACCTGAACTTTTGTCAGGACAGCCATTTACACATTACCATATGAATCAAAATCTGACTATGGTGAATCTACTGTGTCCTGAACATAAAAACTCTTATTCCGGGAAGAAACATTACCTAGCATCAAATTCAACCAGACACTTTCTTGAGGAAATAAAATCAATGCTGCTAATAAATAATCCAATAGACTAGCTTCTCCAAACAGCTTAAAGCATGGTATCTCAGAAAACAGATATTGTTTAAGAGATAATATACATATATATGTGTATCTCAAGCACAATAAGTGTTTGAACAGCTCTGCACTGATAGGTGTGAAGTCATGTAAAGGTGGAACTGATGTCCTCTAGTCATATATAACCATATAGTGGTCAATGCACAGACTGTTTTTGCTGCTCAAGGTTCTCAAGAGCTGCTATCGTAACAGCCAACATGAGACCCTAATGTACCCAGCATTACCAAGTGAAATACCGATGAATAATGAAGCAGTGCTGTCTAATGTAAGAAATGAAGTTAATTACCTTTCTCTATTTCACTTTGAAAGGACAATTTCCGTCTTCGTAGCTTGCAGTTATCTCCGTCCGTGTCATTAGTAGTTTGTGATCTTATTACGAGGTCAGACTTGATTAATGAAATATGAAACATAATGACAGATTAGTTCCATCTAAAGAGAACAGGTTTTCAATAGGTGATTGACTGTTAATCCTGTTCAAGCTTTAAGAAAGGCAATATTACACAAGTCAGTCTGCATCAACTCTCCATCCCCAGCTAATGGTATTGCTCAATGTTAACATTAAAAAGTTAATGTAAATTGAGCAAAATCAAAAACGTTACCCCGATGGTGAAACAAAAGTATCTTGATAATAAGTTTACATGGAAAGACATGTGTTCATGTGTTATCAGCTTCTGGAACTTGCACAAATACAGTTTAAGTGATCTTAGAGAAAGTAACGAAAAAAATTAAATAACCTCTAACAGAAAATATATACGATTGCAAGAAGTAATGCGGTAACTGATTGTAATTAGACATATTTAACTACATAGTAGTGATTATAAAGGTTACATTTTACAACAATAAAGGTATATAGTATATCATTATTATTTATTTTTTATTTATATGTATAAATATATGTATATATATAAAAATATATATTTATATGTATAAATAAACCAGACACTTTACCCCTCATTATTTTATCTTTCTAGAGCCTCCCTTCCTCTCTATCAGATTCAGTTCATTAATATACTTATTTCCATAGCAGAACACAGTCTTTTTCCATCCATCTTACAGAATACAGATGTGCGCCTTTTTTGCCATAATAAATACAAGATGCATTTAACTATTCTTTCTAATTATTTAAAAAGGAGAAATTTACAAATAAGCAAATACAAGACCAGTTATGCTCTTTGTGTACATACCCATGGCATTGGCTTCAGCCTACTTCCCTTCCCTGTGCTAGTGAGGGTTCCCATACCACTCAAGTAAGCAGATTTGCATGTGGGAGAAGGGCAGAGGGAAAGAAGTGGGAAGTGTTTACATCTTTCTCTATTCCCTTCATTGTAAACCTGGTGGGGAAGGTGCTTCAGTGGTGGCCCACTGGTAGAATAACTGCAGGAAGAAAAAGGCACTTTTACATAAATAGGAGGACAGTAGCAGAAGTTGAGGCAGAAGCACCTATTATTCAGATAACAAGTCTGGATCTGAGCGATGCTTTGAAGATCAGAATGTGCTCGTCATATCTTTTTGGGGGTGATTTCTGGATTGCAACAGACAGTGGAAGGCAAGTGGAATTGCCAGAGAAAACTGATTTTGCAGGCTCAGAGACATAGGTGAGCCTGTCCTCTCTTCCCTATCTCTGTGAAACCTAGCAATTTTTTTCTTACTGGCTGGTACAGCTGTGAGAAATAACAACTGAAAAATTTCTAAGGAGCAGTGAGGACTTTCTTTGTGTATTCTACACCACAACAGAAAAGATGGAATTTTGTTTCAATTTTCTCAGATCTAAGGAAAAAATAATGATAAAACATCGGTGACAGTGTAATTGCGGGAAATAATTGCTCAGACTAAAGTTGTTACTGTGAATTTATCCTCAAGGAATTTTTCAAATATGTGGACTTTCAGTTTTAACTGAAATTTATCACTGGACTATAAATTAATTGTATTGTATTTCACATGTAATTAATAATGATGACCTTTTCAATAAACACAAAAGGATGACTTTTACAATAAAGAATAGAATTGGTCTTTTATTTTTCAGAATGATCTTTTTTATAAAAAAAGGCTCAACATAAAAAGAAGTGACATTTCTTGTCAGGCATTATATTTGTTTTAACTTTTTAAACTGAAGATCCACACGTGGTTAGCAAAGATGTCCCTATCATTTACTGCCCAAAACAGCATTCTTTGTCTCCTTGTTTCTCAGAAGGCCTTTGAGGCCAAATTATGTTAGTTCCTTCTCATTGAACCTCTGTTTTTCTTTGAAAGTATAGTCAGAAACTACAAACCGACAGTATTTCAGAAATAGTGAAATGTAAACTAGTCATTCCATGGGCAGTGTAGTCCATGTTTCGTGGCCAGTGCTGGTGTACCCTGCAACTTTCTAAGGAATGCTTTAGCCCCAGTAGCATGAGCTGGGCAACAGCCTTTTCCCTCTTCCCTTCTGGCCAAAACTCCCCTTTCTTCTCCACTTCAGATTGACCCCGGCAGTCTGAGATAAGAAAACACTGGTAATTTTTCTACTTTCTTGAAGATGCAGTCTGGCCAAAATGAAAGTCACTGTGGGAAAAAGAGACCAAGAAATCCCTGCAAATCTGAAGACTGAGTGAAATTTGAAAAGTCCCTTGTATGCTTTTAGTCTCCTAGGAGGTAGGGTGCACTCCAAGATAAGAGAATTAACAATTCATCTTTGCAAGACAATTAAATATTTTCTATTGTTAGACACAGAACGAATCCAGATAATCTGATTTATATTTATCTTATGACTCTACAATTATATTTAGTGTCAAATGTTCCACTTGTGGTGACCCAGGCTATAGTCGTCTAAAACCCCATCTTTTCCATGACAAAACATCCAAAATCCCCCTGGCTGAAACCACAATACTCTTTAAATATGGATCTTGTGAGATTGTCAAGATCTGAATCATTTCGTTGAATTCTGCTGAGTTTAACTGACTTCAGTAGGAGCAATCAGATGAGTATATTTTTTTAAGAATAGGATTTGACCTCAGGCTTTGAGCTCTTAATTTTGCTAACCCTGGTTTTTCAATTGCTATTTTCAAGTTTTGTTACTGAGGGACAGATTCAGCCCAATAACAAGAAAAAAAAATCACGTGTTGTATGTACCTTTGCAGTTTCATCTCTCAGATTAAAAGTCAGTTCTAGATTGGTGAGGAAGAGATCAGAAAACTCAGGGTACATGTCCAAAACTTCTAGTAGATCTTCTCGCTGGATCTTATGTAAGTCACAGTAGGTTAAAGCTCTCACATCTGCATTTGACTTTCCTGGTTTTGCATAAAGATGTACCATCTCTCCAAAAATATCATTTTTCCCTGCAGTAATAGATTAGATGGTAATTATTATTTTAAACATGAATAAGCCATTAAACTAAATGATGTATTTCTTTATGATAATGGTGTAGAATACTTGATTTTAAATTAAGTGATACAATCAGATTACCATTGCACATGTTGTTGTAAATCAAAAGTATTATTAGTAAATATTAAAAATAAAATTATTAAAATAAATGAAATTACATAGATATATAACTGGACTAAATGAAAGGAAAACCCAGTCTCATCACAGTTTTTCTTCAGTTCCGTCAAAACAGCACAACTGGAGCAGGTTCCTTTGTCCTTTCCCATAAAAACATTATATGCTGATTTAAATTGTGGAATATTATCATATTCTTATGAGGACAAAGATGTAATTTCTGTTGCTCAGCAGAGCCCAGGAGCTGTCTGGCCTGGAAGCTTGTTTCATTGGGAATTACATGAAGAAACAGACCATACTTGAAATATATTTATATGTTATATACCATACTATACTATACTATACTATATATATTATATACAGTAGAAAATGACTTAGTTTTTATATTTTTTCAGAATGAATGCAACACTCCCAAGACACAGAAGTTGTTTTGAAAAAGCTCTTTAAAACATAGCTGCTTCTATTTTGATATTACAATTCTTTCCATCAATGTTGACACATTTGCAGTACCTGTTTGCTGAAATCATAATCTCTGTGTAATTGCCCTTTTTTCCCAACTCTGCACCTAACCTTCATATATGCAGAGCAGCTGCAGTCATAGACATGTGCAACATATGCTCTAAACTAAGGGCTGTAGGGCTTACCTGCAAAATGGATTTTGGGGGAGGACTGGGAAAACACTTATGGGAAAGAATAGTGGTCATAGTAACTGAGAAACAGTAGACTGGTAAAAAAAGAATACAGGGGTAATTTTGCTTCTCTGATTAACATTTGTGGCTTTTATAACATTTGTGGCTGTTACATGAGGTGTAACAGCATGAAATGACAAATTATCTTGATAACACCATCTAAAACTAGGGAAGGATTACCGCAGGATTACCTTTGTACTTCTGCTCACCTGCAAAAGTGGACCCTGCAAAGTCCTAGCAGAATAATCAGTTACAAGTGGATTAATAGCAACATACTGCTACCAGTCCACATCTTGCTTCAGCTACTTTTCTGGCTCTAAGTTCCTACAATGGATGATAAACTGAAAGGAGAACATACGAATGATGTTACAGCTGGTGTAGGTTTTCATACAGCAAAATCCTTACCTACTCAAGTATTCTTTGCATTCTTATTACCTGATATTAAATTGGAGAAACAAATCAATAGCCTTGTTTAGGCAGAGTTTTAGTTATTTTACTTTGAAAACTGCTGTAGCTAATGAAGTCTTATTGGCTCAACGTAAGAGCCATCATCAGCTGCAGGTGAGCTCCCAGCTAGACTGAACATTTCTCTGAGCCATCTTTGCTGAAAAGAAAACAAGTAGCTAACCATGCTGTACAAACAAGCATGTGTTAATAAGAAATGTAGGGGAAACACTGGTGCTATTACACTTAAGTATCATTGTAGACCAAATTATTCTGTTATTCTCTTCCTTTTCTATACACTCAGTGGGCAGAAGCAAACATTTCTGAAAACCTCTAGAAGACATTTTGAATGCTTCAGGTCTATGTGTCTCAGTACCCTCATACACTGTTGAGGAAAAGAGTATCCTTGACTTTGGTTCTTGCAGCATAATCAGAACTCGAGTAATTTGATATCTGCTTGCCTCAACTTGCAGTTTATCACTTACCTAGGGATAAATCTGACACACTGCTGCTCCTGTGTTTTAGATATCCAAGGACCTGGGCTCTATATTGCAGTAATGTAGACTTTGCTCCTTAAACAAATTATTTCTTTGCTTGATTTTAAATAACAGTGAGTAAAACATTTACAAATTTCCTTCCCCAGGAACAACAGTGGCTACTTCTTTTCAATCCCCTGACTCTTTTAACATGCTTTGTAGTAATCTACTTACCGAGAATGGCTACAACAATGTCACTCTTAAGGATTTCAATGGAGCCTCTTGACACAAAGTAAAGAGCAGTGAGAACATCTCCACAGTGCACTAAAGTGTCTCCAGGTGGTGCATGTGTTGTCTTAAATTTCATAGCCAAAGCTCGAAGACAGCCTTTACTGGCCCCCCGGAAAGCTTTGCAATTCTGAAGCAAATTTTGGTTGAGGTGCAGGCAAATGTCAGCTTGTAAGCATTCTGGAAACCCCTTCAGGACCTGGAAAAACAAGCAGAAGGATTTCATGTGAATGCTATGAAAGTTGCGTAATATATTTTTCATGTTTTCGTCCTGGGCAGAAAGAAAGAAGTGACATACAAAATGAGGTGGTCCTAAGAGCTGTCAGAGTATTACAGTTCAACAAGTGCATAGTGTAATCCTATAGATTATGATACTAATGTACATACTAATGTATGTAGTGGTTACAAAATTTATTAAGATTTCTTTCATCGCAAGAAATGGTATCAAGGTATATGAATGAATATACTGCAGTAAAATAACAAATAAGATGGCTGAAGGGAGAGTCTGCTGAACTTTACCTATTTGAATTAATACGACTATTTCCTTTTTATCAATTATAAAAGTACTACATTTAATACAAGAGAGGTTTTTGCTGAAATAACCATGACATTTGGAAAATGGGATCTATCTGAACAAGATCAGATATTTTTCAGGGAGAAGGCATTGTAATAGGGTTTTCATGTTAAATATATTCTGCTTGTAAATGTAGAACTTAGATTTTTATCAGAAAAAGTGATATGTGCCACTGAAACAATGATGTCATGCAGATTTACATAGGCAGATGATTAGTTCAGCAAACCGCAGGGCTACTTGCTACGGTCCTTGCTCATCTCTTACTCAGAACAATGGGAGTTTGCCTGAAGTAGAACCGTGGGATTCCTCTTGGCTACCATGGTAACTTGTTAATTTTGTTGAGAAGGAAAAAAGTGAGCTACTTCCAACGTGGTCATTATGTGTGAGCTTTTCTAAATTGTCTTAGGATCATGTTAACTCTGATTCTTTTAGAATCAGTAAATATTTCTGTTACTGACTCCTATGGGAGTACTGCCCGCCTTGTGAATCTGCCCGCTGTGTTAAGACATGGGCCTGACACATTATTATGCACCACCCTTTCTTTCTGTTAAATCCTGTTATCTGCTGTCCGAGATGTTAAAGGATCATATACTTTCCCTGGGACTGACCACATCTGTTGCATATTTCTAAGGACAAAACGTGAACTGATGCTACCATTCTTATGAATATGTGAACAGGATGTGTCTTTTTGTTATTAGAGCAGTCTATTAATTCATTCCTGTCTATCCTCTGCACTGTGTTTCTACAAACACATAAATATTCCTGCACAGAAAAAAAATAAATACAAAATGCATTCATTTGTTGTTGTATTAATCCTTACTTCAGCACAATAAAGGTCTGTGCACTCACTCTTATTACATAAAGATATTCTCAACTCATATCCCTTCCTAATGGAGAAGATGAGCACATTTCTGATATGAGGCCTCTGTCCACACAATCCAAGCTATGATTTACAAATTAAATAGTAATACCTTTAACTGAGTGGAAATGTTTTTATGATTGCTAATGGAAATCAATGCTGTGAAATAACAAACAGAATGTTTTAACACACATATATACAAAAATTTTATGATCTATAGGGCATCACCACATGAAATTTACACATCCTCAGAAAAAGCCAGCATTCAAAAATAATAAGCAAAAGAAAACATGACAGATGAAAAGCTTCTGTGGTGCCACACCCTTTTCAATATTTATCACACCACTAGAAATAGTTTAGTATGCAACTACTCTTTTTATTTTAATGTAATTATATTGAAATAAAAATATTATGGGTTGCAGCAACTTATTTAGTGAATGATACTGAGAAACTGATAACCAAACGTATCTGGTCAATGATACAGGTGGAGAAAAATAGCAGGTGTTTATTTTGAAGTTATTTTCTAGTCGTGTGAGTAAAAAAGACCTAGTTTGAATTGATTCTTTTGCTATACGCCTGTCTGAATACAATTTAGAAGAGCTCCATTTTTATAGGATGCAAAATAGGAAATATATTTTCAGTTCAGAGGTACTTACAGGAAAAGGTATTTGATTTGTTTGGAAGTCAGGAGCACAGCCTTAGGATAAATTTTTCACATCAGCTTCTCTTTATCTCATTTATCAAGGGATTGTACTTTACCATTAAGCAAAAGCCATGCAGACCATGTGTGGTGGTTTATATTTCTGAAGATACTTTGGGTATTTCTTTAAAAGAACAATTATTCTGATAATTAAGTTATACTTAACATGAAACTGCTCTAAAATCATTGCTTATTATTTAATACTTATTTGTATGCCAGTAACATCTGAAAGATACTAGCCTCTGTTCAAGTATCTGTGATTAAAAATCCCTGCCCCGTGGAGCTTACACTCTAAAATAGTTGTTATACATCAGAGAGGAAGAACATTTATTCTTTAATGTCAAAATTATCAAATATCCAGAAGGAAGATAGGTCCCCCCAATAACATTGATTTCCAACAGTTTTGGAGATTAGTCCACTAGCACAAGTTTAGAAATGCAAAAAAGAGCTGATTTGAAGACAAATTTGTTAACACATTGCTATATAATACATTACTAAAAGGAGCTTACCATATCACGCACATTGTATGATATGTAGGAGAGGTATTTAACCCAAGTCCAGTACCTCACACTATACAGAATTTTATGTTTCCAAACTAAGTATTATGTTGTGCAGTACAGACATCTTGCAAGCCAAGCCTCCATGTACATTCCTAATATTCAGATTTTCATTACTTAGAGAAAATATTTCTTATTCATCAATTTTAGCTTGTGTTAGTAAGTATCTGATTCTCACAGATATCTTTGATTGTCTGTGTAGAGCATGAACAATTGTATTGAAATTTATGTTCTTACAATGTGGTGATCAACATCAATACATTATGTGTACACATACTGACTACTCTAAATATTAGAAAATCATCCATGCAGTCTTCAAAATCATGAGATTAGCTTAAAAATAACAAAACTCTAAATATTGCATTTCACTTCTTTTAGTTTGTTGTGAGCTTTTGGACTCTTTAAACACATTTAAGTCACACTCTAATGTAACTTTTCTAAACAACTAAAAGCCAGCATAATCTTCAAATTATATGAATGCAGGAGTAGGTAATGCAAAAATAAAATCAGAATTGCTCTTTAAATAGCATTATTCTTAATGACAAATCCAAAATTAATAAATCATTTGTATACAGGTTTAGGTTTCCATTTTTCCATTCTTTCCTGACACATTTCTATTGTTACACTCAATACTTCCTCAGTAGTGATTCCACAGCACCCTGGTGAGAAAAATCTTGGATTCTCATGGTTAAAATCATGTTTAGAATCAGAACTCGTGCATAATTCAAGAGACACAGATCTTCTAAAAAAGGCTTGTAATGGGATCTAAAATCAACCTTAACCCTCAATATTCTACCGTTAAAAAAAAAAGGAAAACCAGTTGATGCTGTCCTGTTGTCTCTCATTGATAGTTATCAAGTCCAAGTTTGGTCATGTCTTCCTGTCTGAAATAAAACTTATTCCACATCAAATAACATAGGTTTATCTACTTGGCAGGCTTAGAAAGGAGGAAAGTATTATTCAGAGAGAAGTAAAACATTTTATGTGGCATAAATGACTGAAGTTTAGTAAGAATAGTAGGGACATGATTCATATTGCCTTGAAGAATGTGGTCTTTTATAAGTGGAGAGGGAGTCCAGCTTCATTAACTTCTCTTTTTCAAGATGACAAGAAGATATCACTCATACACGTATCAGACACCTTTGTAACAACAGAATTGGAGACATTTATGTACCCTAACCTCAGACAACTAGCAAATGTTTGGGGAAATGACAGCTTTGTTTTGTTTGGATAAATCATAAGATTCATGACAATTTTTAGATTTTTTGTCCTCGATTCTGGAACAGGTATTGACATCTGTCCCACGGAAACTATGTAGAATGCATCTAAGCTGGAGCAGATCAGGATATTAGCTGCAATCACTGTTATTAATTGTCATTAAACATGGAAATACTGCATTCTGTACCAACAGAATCACAGAATAGTTGAGGTTGGAGCAGACCTCTGGAGATCACCTTGTTGAACCTCCCTGATCAAGCAAGGCTTCCTAGAGCTGGTAGCCCAGGGTGGTGTCCAGATAGCTTTTGAATATCTCCAAGGACAGAGACTCCACAACTTCTCTGAGCAACTTGTGCCAGTGTTAAGTCATTCTTACAGTAAAAAAAGTGTTTCTTGATGTTTGGACGGAACCTCCTGTTTCAGTTTGTGCCTATTGCTTCTGGTCCTGTCACTGGGGACCACTGAAAGGATCCTGGTTCGATCTTCTTTACACCCTCCCTTCAGGTACTTGTTCACACTGCTGAGATCCCCGGTGTGCTTTCACTTCTCCAGGGTGAACAGTTCCAGCCCTCTCAGCCTTCCCTAGTATGAGAGATGCTCCAGTCCCTGCAGTCTGGCAGTCAAAGATATTCTTTCAATCCTGCACATAATCTTCTCTCAAGTTCATCTGACAATTCAGGTTGGCATAAACTGAAAGAGGAATTCTGGTCCTTCCCCACAATATCTGTTTAGTCCTGCCCTGTCTTGATCTCTCCTTGTAAAATGGTTTGAGAAACTGACCTATGCAAAAACTAACCCAGCAAAAAAATTGAGCAGCTGAAGGTACAGAGAGGTGGGGATAAATATACTTTGTGTTGTAGACTACACATACTTAATCTCTATTTGAATCTCATCTGTGTAATACAGATCTCAGGACATGTTGACTGTCATGGTTTTACCCCAGCCGGCAGCTGAGCACCACACTGGCATCATTAAATGCTGAATAAATTTCTTGAACAATTTGAATAATAAATTTTGAACTAATTACAGGGACCAAACCCCATGCCTTGGAGGGTTCACTCTAGTGGTGATTTACATTCAAAATTAACATTTTGTCTTAGTTTGTTCTCTAACAGTGAGTGACATTAATTCATAGTAATTCATATATTTGGTGAAATAACCTGTGTCTTTAATTTTTATCTTTCTGCCACCTAATTTTAGCACTAACCTGAGACTCCTTAGCTGCACAAATCATGCTACATAGATTTTGAGTTAGGATCTCTGTTCTCTAGTAGCTGTTCCATCAGATGAAAGAGTAGTGTGGGTTTTAGTTCTATCACAAATATTTGATGCTCAGATTTTAATAACATCTTCATCTAGGCTAAATGTTTCTGTAATTCAACCTAGTTTTATTTCTAGAAAGAATTTAGAATTTAGAATTTGTTGTTTCGGTGACAGATAATTACAGAAATTAACTATTTCTATAAGCTGAAGGGCAAAACATTTCCAAGGGCTTTCACCATTTAGAAAAGAATTAACAAGGTCACAGATGGTGATAATTCTGCTCTAGCAGCTCTTGGACTTCCCATAGAATGAGGATTATTTCTGATGATTCCTTTTCTTCATACAGGAAAATGTAGCAGAGTCAGGTTTTTTTTCTTTTTTTTTCTTTTTCCCCCAGGATATGAAGGAGGTCCTTACAACAGTTAAGAAAGAAAAGCAGCAGTGTGTGATGATGAGCTAATTTGCCTCTCATTAAGATTTGAAGTCTTACAACCTTATCAAGAATTAGTATCTTTTGCTTTCAGTCATTGCCATGGCACAGATTTGAGTGACATTTTTGTGTTGAAATTACTGGAGCTGCAGTGGCTCATTCTTCATCTATAATCTTATTACAGTTTCTGATTACATCTGAAAGGCGATCTCTGAGCTATGATATATTGCCGGGTGAGGAGGACAGAAAATGATTTCAGTTTCTTAGATGATTGACTCCCTCATCAACAGAAAATTTGATGTCTGTAGAAGCTGGAAGCTGACCAGATTCATATCTTTCCAAAAATAATGATAGTTGGAAAATGGTTAATTGCTCTTGCTTTTTGTTAATTGCTAACACTTTTTTTGTTAGACCACAAAATACAATGCAATGTGAAACTGATAGAGGATCACTTTGCAAATAGACATTCTTGAAAGTCCCTATGAGGTCTTCTTTTCTGTAACTCAATTAAATGTAGGCATTCATGTTTTTTAAGTGTTCTTGTTATGAAAAATGAAAGAATGGCTTTACAGCTAATCATATCTGAGCTACTTTCTGATAGGCTTATGCATCTTATGATTTCCATTATGACACATAGACAAACAGAAGTATCACTTTCCACCATGCTTACATATTCCCTCTGTTTAACCAATTAGTACTAGTTTTTGTTCCAAACACTTCTAATTTGCATTAACCTTCTGATGGTATAAGAAACTTTTCCTTGCTATTTTTGAAATTTTAATTTACTTTTCTAATTCTTTGGTTCAAAGATATTACTGGCAATACTTCTACTTGTAGAACTGTTTTCATCATAAGAAGTGATCACAGCAGGAAGAAAAGCAAGAATAACAAGGGTAGCAGTGTCATCCAGTAAGCAGTGGCCAATTTTTCACAGAAGAATCCTTACCAAAGCAATGTTGTACCTGCCTTGATTTGATACAGTAGCATTGCTGGGTCTGAACCTTCAAAACAGTTGTGTGCTCTCCTGTACTTGCATGATCACTGTGACCAAGGCCACTTATCACAAGTGTAAACCCAACCATTTTCTTGGATGCTTGCAGGAGGTTGCATAAGTTTATGCATAAAAAATCCGACTTGCTCTGTTCTTTCATGGTACTGAGTAAAACCCCAAATAAAAAGGCATCTGTTCCACATCCAGAATTTTAATTAGTGTGTACATTTGGCTAAACACCTTCCAAAGCTTGTCCCACTTATTATTTTATTACTTCTTTGAACTCTTTTTAAGGGTAAAATAAACCAATAAAGCTATTCAGATGCACAGAAGATCCATGGAAAGAAGGGGCGTGGGGAGAAGATTGTAAAAAAATACATGCATAACTTAAAAAAGGATCTGAAACACTAAATATGTCATCAGTTTAGGGTAAGCATCACAGGCATGCTATTATCAGTGCTGGGCTGATAACATTGGAATGAAGGGAGAAAAGGTGACAAAGAGAGTTTAGGAAAAACAGAACAGGATAGTTTAAAAAATAAAAAAACCCCTTCAAATCTTTGGGACTGGTAACATCTTTCATGAAACAATATATATCACATAATTTTTTTGTAATTTAACTTTGCCAGTGTATACCACAGGGATATGACTTAAAATATCCTTATTCTATAGACTCAAGATTTTATCCAGATTAATATAAATCCCAAATCCTGTTTATCCAGTCCATGCATAATTATGTGGAACTTTTTACATCAAAATACGTTATGCAATGAAACATAATCAAAGAGATGTGGAAATGGAGCAGAGGGGAACAAATGAACAAATAAACAATGTTCTCAGCGTATTTCACCTACAGATTTTTAACGCTAATTTAAAGTTAGGCCATTTCAAATGAGCATAAAGTATTATCTTCTAGTTTTCAATATAAAGTGTAGGATTTTATTTAGGAAATCAAGGTTATTTCGTCTTATTGCAGTATTATTTCTGAGGTTAAAAGTTGTTTTGTTTTGTTTTTCACTTTTCCTGAAGTCTTAAGTATATTACTGATGAGAATTAAAAGCATCTTTTGAAATATATTCTCTAATATTATTTTTATATATATATGAGTATGTGTGTATAAATTGAATGTACATATATATATAAAAATGTAAATTATTCATGCATTTCATATTTCAAAGGAGAAAGAGGACCAAGTTTTTGAATTTCATTCAGCTTTCAGTCATGAAATGAAAAAGAAAGACATTGGATCAAATTCTGCCTTCAGATATTTGCAAAAAACTCCCAGTAAATATTGATAGGAGTCAAACACATTTGTCTGAGGACAGTATTAGCCCTTTGGTGTGTAAATACAAATATTTCATGCAAAATTAAGTTAATACCACATGCAAGTCCATCTCATATGCACATGGCTTATAGCCAAGAAAACTTCATTGGTGCTTGTGCTAACATGCATATATGATTTAAAGTAAGAGCATTCGCACAAAGGAAAATGCAGAATGATCAGCATGGCAACTTTGTCAGTGTGACATTCCTACAGAGCAACTATCTAATGCAAACCAATATGCACATGACCTTTTTTGGGCGGAGAAGCATAATTTGAGTTGTGGGGTAAAACAGTGATTAATAAATGTGGTTAGATTAGCATTTCTTAATCTCTAAATTTTAGTAACCATTTTGCCCCACATCTGATTCTACGTGGATTATTTCCCTTTGCTATCTACCCCTTCATCATGCAAAAATTTACAATTAAAATTAGAAAGCATTGAACAAGCTCTAAACCCAACAGATAACATGGATATTCTCCACACTTTATACTGGAATTAAATTTGATATAAATACCTCCTGCTCTTACCAGTGGGTGGTGTTATTCCATGTATTTAGGTATGAAGCAGACAGGAAAGAGATAAATCTTTCATAAGTACAACATAAATCACACAATTCTTATATTATCCTTGCACTAAGTGTAATATATTCAAACTCACTTTTTAAGAAAATTGACTGCCATAAAACTTGAGGGATAGAATTGTGAACAGAATATGAAATAAAATATAACAAAACAAGATACTAAACTTGATTTTTTTCACACTTTATTTAAAGCAAATCCTTCATACTGCCTCACAATCATATTGCAGAATACGGGCTGTTTAATCCATTTAGTTAGTATTTCACATTAATAACAAATCCAGCACTGATTCCAGCACACTAGTTCCTGCATTACACAAAGTTTAACCTGACAACGTCCAGGTTTAGTTACTATTTGATGTGGAACAGGTGTTTTTAGTACATCCATTAGTGGTAATGAATTAGTTAAGGTGTACATGATTTTGTAATATCTTCAGAAATAATTCAATGAGCTGCTTTAGGCTTAGGCTGCACCCACCTACAGCTTAAGGGCCTGATCATGCAATGTGCTGAGTACCCCACAATCCCATTGCCAGCAGAGGGAATTAGGGACATTCAGTGCCATGCAGGATGAAGCTACTGATGCTGCCTTCCACTGCAGTAATCCGCAGCAGAGGTTTATACAAGTATCCTTGTCCTGCACTAGGCATAATATCCCTCTGGAGGGGACACTCATGGAAGTGGGAGGTGAAACCCAATATACTTAATTTGCTGTCTTACTTTTAAGATCTGCTTTACTTAATGGTAATCATAAAGTCAAGCTGTCAGTGATTCAGCTTTTAATCAAGACGATTGTTTCTGCTTACTTCATGAAAGCGTACCACACTGACAGTCATTCACAAATGTATGTATAGATGTATGTAGAGATAACACATGGAAGCTGGTTGAATTTATGTCAAAATTTTGGAGGTTGATTTCTAGTTAAATTGTTACAAAAATGTATGGATTTTCTTGTTCTTGCCAACTCTATGAAGAGCTCTGCAAAGTCTCTAATCTGTAACTCAGAATAGCTCTGGAAAGCATCCCTCTAGAGACACAGATTCACAGATCCTTAAGATAAGCAATGCTCTCAATGTCTTCAAACCTATGTCAAGTTTTCAGAAAAAAAAATGTTGCCATCTCCAGAAGATAAGCCAGAAATTTAGATGCTTACTTTTGCTCATTGGTAGGTTGTTACTCCTTTTTAGCTGGCCACATAATATACTTTTATATAAAGTGCATTTACATTTTTTTTTATCAAGAACTGAAAATATGAGTGTTGTACCTTGCCACTTCCTAGAAATGAAGGTCTGTGGATTGCTAAATGGTTAGTAGCACTGTGTTGCCCTTCAGTGCAGAATTATGTGGTTGTGGATGCAAGTGAATTCCTGTTCAAACTATCACATGATTAGGGTATTTCAGCCTGAAAAGAGCAGCTAATCCACCTGCCTGCTCCTCTCTTCCACCCACCCCCAACATACTGGTTCTAGATTACACGATAGGATTTTGAAAAAGAATTGATCTCCACAGGTTTTATATAGGAGTAACTCTACAGATACCAAGAAAGGTACTCTTGTTTGATACTGGAAGTGGAAAATCAGACCAAAAAACCAAACAAAATTCTAGAAAAGCTATGTCTGAAATAAGAAACCTATGATTATTTTTTTTCTTGTCTTAAGCTTGTAATAGTTAACTGCAGCTCTCTAGCTTTCCTATGCAGAGTGAGAGTTCAGATTTCTGATATAGCTTGTAATAATCTAGGCAGTTAAATGTTTGCATGCCAGACTTGTAATGGCTTGATTTTCAATTAAGCTTGTACTTTTACAGCTCATAAATAACAAAAGTTTACAATCTCTTTCTAAATTCTCGTGTGTTTATCTACTCCTCAACACCCATGCCTGAAAAACAGAACAACATACCATGTTCATGTCAATGCCGTTGGTGTATGTCCATGCATGCTGGAAGTATTCCTCAAGTCGCTGCCGCAGAGGGTTGGGGATTTGGTGGAAGCGTATAAACTCCTTTACTCGCAGCATCTGCATGTGATACCGTGCAGTTCCCGAGTAGAGTCTTTGGATTATTGCAGATACATTTCCAAAAATGCTAGCGTACATTAATGCTGGATTAAATAGAAATGAAACTTACTTAAATCATATCATTGGGTTTTACAGATGATGCAATAACTTTTATAATGTACTTTTTATGTAAAACAGCTCAGATGAGACTAGGAACATTTTCAGAGTTGTGGAACTGATTTACCTGAGGCTTTTTATTGATTTGACCATATCAGTACCAACTCAGTTGGCAGATCAGTAATCAAGTTGGTAATATTTATCTTTGGACATTTGTAGTTCTGAATTCAATGTTGTCAGTTAGGTTCATCTTATTTTATGGGCTTTGGTAGGACTAAGAACTAGGAACTAAGGTTGAGTACAAGTTGAGAACACAGGGTAGAGTTAAGAAGTTATGCATACATTTATAGGTTCAGGGTTTAAACCAACAAATAAAATATAATTATGATTATTCAGAAACGATGGGCTATAATTTCCTAAATCCACTCAAAACTCTGCTTCCTATCCTGTACAGGAGTTTCTTACTGATATACAACACAAAACTTCTGACAGTTTGGCTAACAGATTTTGAGTAGTCAAACAACTTGACTACTTCCTGACACAGCATGAGTCACAACATATTTTTGCATATAACATTGCTTTCCCTGGGAATATGCCCTTCTGGCTGCATGCTTATAATCTCATTATCTTAGACTGTTCAGTCATTTGCTCAAACACTGAGAAAAACCCCCCAAAAATATAATAAGGTAGAACTACTTACAGCCAATCAACATGACACAGATGGAAAAGATTTTCTCTGAGTTGGTGTTTGGAGACACATTTCCAAATCCTACACTTGTCAGACTGCTGAAGGTAAAATAAAGTGCTGTAACATATTTGTCCTTGATGGATGGTCCAGAGCTTGCATCACTCTTATTGTAATGCTTGCCTAATTGTTCTCCTAAAGAATCCAACCAGCCAATCTTGTGAGCCAGGTAAGGTCTTTCTACATTTCCAATGGCATACCAAATGCAAGCAAGCCAGTGTGCAATTAGTGCAAATATGCACATAAGGAGCATCAGAACTGCAGCGCCATATTCTGAATATCTGTCCAATTTCCGTGCTACCCTCACCAAACGCAGCAGTCTAGCTGTCTTCAGAAGACCTATTAATGTGGTTGTCTGTAAAAATAAGATATAGATAGAAATTGTTTTTCTCTGTTAGCAAATGTACTCTTATGAATAATCAGCATTAATAAACCAGCACAAATTCCATTATTTTGGAGAATCAACAAAACCCATAGATTAACCCATTTCAATGTAATCTTATTTTCATTTTCTTTAAACTACCATTTTTATTACAAAAACAGTGACAAAACAATAAGAAAAGCACATTTTAAATTAAGATATACTAAAGTTGTCATTATATGCTGAATACTCTTTCATTTTGAATATTATTCTTGATCTGGACTCTTCACTCCACCATAATGGATTTAAATGATTCATTAGATTAATGATGTTTTGTCATGATAAAGTCTGCAAATTATTGGAACTACTCATAATTATTGACTGACCTTGGAGACAATAAGTTTTTGTGATGTTTGAAGAAAGCTGTGTGACTGTATTCTATCCTAACTTATAGGCTCTGGCACACATGTTCCAGAAGAGAGAAGGAACAGGACAGAAATGTCCCAAAGAGTAAGTATCTTATTCTGCAAATATTCTTCCTGTTTGTAATGGTCAGAACTTTCTATACAGGTAAAAGAAGAGGAACCACTGTGAACAAACAATCATAGGAAAGTTACTGTTGCCATACTCCAGATTAATCTTCTTTTTGCATCTCTTATCCTGAAGCTTGCAGTTGTAGTGGTAGAAGCCATTAATGAAAGTACTATAACATTAAAAAAACATATGGGTCAGTTATGAACCAGAAATATGTTCCAAGCTTTCTAGTGCAGACTTGCACAATAATTCTTTGGAGCCTCTTTGAGGCTCCAATCATTTTAAAGGAATCTAAAGTTTATTACTGTAAATTTACAATTTTCAATCAGCGATCGTTTTCATACTTCTTAATTCCCTGTAAAAGAGATTGACAACACTGTAAATAGTAACTACTGATTTCAAAAAGAACTCAGCTTTTCCCCTCGATTAAGTCTGAACATATATTAGAATATTTGGTAAATGTCAAGACTGAATAAGTTTTTAATGAGTTTTTTCTTCTTTTTTTAACATGCATGTATATGACATAACACTTAACTGGAAAAGTTTTCTGAACCTTACAAACCACTCTGATGGTAGTATGTGTCTTTCTTTCAACAAGTATTAGGCTAGTTTTTATGTTTTATTAAATTATTACATTTACCATGTTTCTGAGTAAAATCCCAAAGCTCTTGGCATAAAAAAAGATTCTTTCTTGGCTGCATTTGTCAGTGGAAAGCTCAATATATTGTTCATATTTTCTGAGTAAATGAGCAAGAGGATAATCTAGGGTAACACTGGGTAACGCTCCTTAGCTCAACTTAACATCCCAGAGAGTAATTTCAGGATGAATTTCCCATTGTCCTATAAAGAAGGCTGCTTCACGGATTGTGACCTCAACAGTCTGAAAGATCATATTCTTCACAGAACTACACCTAGGCTGACATTCAGCATGTGAATATTACCACTGGGTACGTTTTTAAATTTTTTTTTTGTGAAGTAGACCAGGCTTAAATAGTTGTGAACCCTTAAGGAAAAGAGCAATCTTAAGAAAAGCAAACATTTGTTTTTAGAGAGGTGTTGGAACCATTCGATTACAAATGTAATCGTATCTCTACACCATGCAAGAGGCAACATGTTCTTACAGTGCCCCTTAAATAGATCAGAAGGCAGATTGTGAATCCAAAATACATCAACAATGCTCCACTCCATTCTTAAGTTAGGCCTTGCTAATATTACGCATCCTCAGTGTCAATCCCATGCTTAGATACTGCAACAGTGTGTGCTCTGGAGTGTGCTGGAGGTGAGTAATACGAGCAAACTCCGTCTCTTCAGGGTGAAATAAGCACATGTGAGACTAGAAATGCTTTAAACCATAAAAAAACTCATCCTGAGTTTAAATTTTCTTTAACGCAGTGGAGAGACTAAAATACAGCTGGCAGCAGAGGTGGAAAGCACAATCCATGGGTTTTGGTATGCCTTTACATGCTGTCCACTTCTCAGTGTAGATGTAACCTTTACACAGCAATTGTCCACCTCCCTTGTGTCACTCGGCCAGTGACAGAAGTACTTGGTGTCAGAACTATTCCTCATGCAATATAATTTCCTTGGTGTGCTGGAATACTTTGCTCAGTATGGCATCGAAGGAGGCAGAAGTCCTACTTTGTCAGTTACCCACCCTACCACATCCAGTGCCAACAATTAACACCTGCAGATAGCAATCTGACAGATGCTACTCTTTTCTCCCAATTGCTGGCTGCCTTATCTTCATCATACCTAACTTTATCAGGTGGACTACAAGTTCAAGAGTTGCCGAATATCCACATCAGGATTTTTTTATTTTTTTTTTGGTAGCAACATTTACTGTGAGCCAGGAGCACATAGGAATCTCACAGCTCCTGCAACTATGAATCCAGATTGGTAGAAGATGGGTACATGATCCTTTTCCCCCACTATAGTATATCCAGTGCAAACAGCATTCCATTTATGCAAGGCACTTAACTGTTTGCTTAAACTGGAATTAATTAGGACCACAGCACATATTTAAGTACTTTCAGAATCTAAAATACCTACAAGACATGGAAAATTTTTTAAATGGTAAGATTTATTACAAAGATAAAGGTCTTAAGGTAATACCCATTGAAAATATATTCTACCAAAACAGACATTCTGTTTCATCAAATTTAATTTTCATTACAAATAAACAAAATTATAGAGAAAAGTAAAAAGATCAGCTTAGATTTCTCCACTGCACTATTTATATAATCTAATCTGCCAGAAATGCCTTTTGATTTTTTCTAGCTATAGTACAGAAGAGAGACCTGGATTAAAAATGTATTGGTTTTTTTCTGTTTTGGCATTAGTGGTAGCATTCACATACCTCCCCCCTACCCCCCCACCCCCCCCATCATATCTAGAATGGTTCTTTCATGCCTATGTGGTTCTCTCCATGAGATAAGTAACCACATAGAAGACGTTTAGTTGTTTCAGAATAGTTAATCAGTTCTGCTAATTAGCAGCTTGAGAAAAGTTAAAAAGTTTGTCAATCTCCAGGGGAAAAGGAAAATAAGACCTTCTAAAAAGAGGAGTTCACGGATACTACGTTTTCTAAGTATAGGTCACTGAAATTTTTTTACAAAATTCTTATACAAAACAAGGGGATATGCTTAACTCTGATTAGTTTTCTTTTTTAACAATGAGATTAGTTTATACCCTCAATTTCTCAAGCCCTGATGCTGAAATGACCACAGCAGGGGGCGTTTTTGATGGAGAGCAACTGATTACACAATTTGAAAGATGAGGGCATCAGTCTTTCTTATTGCAGAGAGTATCATTCTGAAGTTATTATTCTATGAGACTGGAAGAGGGACCTGGTATCATCTAAATAATTATCTGTATAAATGATATTCTGCCTGTGCAAAAAGCCCTTTCTGACTCATGACTTTCTCAGTGATGGCCAAATCCTTAGTTTTCCTCTAGATTTTTGTGGTGGGGATTTTGTTGTTGTCTTTTGTTTGTTTGGTTGGGTTTTTTTAATTTCTTCATAACTTCCATTATTATTAATGCATAAATCTATAATGTCATCTCTTACTTGTATCTTTTTTAAACCAAATAATCCACTGAAATGTATGAGTAGCTGAAACTGTCTCTTCCAATATGCACTAATGCGTACTTGCTTACACAGTATTCATCTGCTAGTATACTCTCCAGCTTCCTGTTATTGTAAGGTCCTCATTTTCTCAATAATTTCCTGTCACCTGCATTTTATGTTAAAACCATCATCAACCTTCTCCTTTTTTGCAGCCTGTAAATAAATCCATTAAATATGAGTACCTTTGCATCAAGCATAGTTAACACTTTTTCTCTATCTTGGAAAAATCTCGAATACATGCCAGAATTTGTCCCTTTAGTCTATGCTCCATTACCTCAAAAGCCTCTTCTGAACACTGTGTCATTGTTGAAGATCTTCATGCTATATACATCATGATACTCAAAGTACTATTACAAACAGCAATTAAACAAAAATATTTCAACTAACCAAAACTTCTTATTTATAGCAGGTTACTGGTACTTCAACTGCCATGGATAAAGGATTGCCAAAATGGTCTATGAATAACTGCCTGCTCAAGCAGTGCTGGGGTTCCTCTTTGCTTCATCTTTAAAAACAATCAAGGGAAGAAAATGTTGATACTAAATACCTCTCCGATATTAGCCAGCCACCTAAATAATTTCCAGACACTCTACCCTAATGCTGCATGATTCTGGACTGTACTCAGTTCACAGAACTGCTAATGCGAAGGCAGACTGCCTGTCTGATCAGTTGTGCAGTGTGCAGTGCAAAAGACTTGATATTAATTGGAATAGGTTTCCCAGGTAAATTGCTAAACTAAGCACAGGAAACTATATTACTCCCTTGCTGAGATGTTTTCTGAGCTTGCTTTTCAAACATTTTAATTTGGATGGGGGTAAAGTACTGATTCTATCAGTGGAGATGCAGTCAGGGCTATTAGATTCGATCTCTAACTCTAGAAACGGGGGATGCTTCTTTTTAGTTTGCTTTAACAGATACAGTGTGTAATGGAGTGAAGTGAAGATGTCAAAACTAAGGAAAGAACAAGAGTACTTTGATTCATATGTCTTCAGCTTAGGCAAAACCCATATGTTTTCGTGATTTATACGAATAGAAGATACATTCACTCTTACATTTTGTGAGTATGCTGAATTATAGATATCACATATGATCATCATGACATATTTATTTTTATTGAAATTTGCAAAAACAAAAGCCTTCATGTTTTTCTGTGTATTTCAGCTGAGTGTTCTCTCTGGCCTCAATTTAATAAAGTACAAATATGAAAATTTTCTTGCTGAAGCTGTTATCATCACTTGTCTGTATGTTTTATTGCAGCAGGGTCTAGATGAAAGGTAAGAAACTCGGATTATCAATACATCCATCTGACTTTTCCCTACAACATACCTGTCTTTGAAATGAAAAGCCGATCAATGCATTAAAAAAGTGCATTATTTTAATTACATATATCTAAAAGTCTATAGTAATCTTGAGCAGTATTCCACTTGCACATGCATTTTGCGTGTGCTTTAAGGAGCTGTGCCACTGCAGCTATTATTTCTTTAAAATCCAACCCAGACTCCTCAGTTGAGCAGAATGATTAAAACCAAACTACCGAAAGAATAGAATGTAAAAAGTCCATCTACTCATTATTTCTATCTTCCCAAGTATCAGGGGTGTCACTCAACTTTTAAAATACACAAAAAAGAGAGAATGGTTTACTACCAGCCATAATAACTTTGTATTGAGTGTGCTTAAAGAGAAAAAAAAATAATTTAAATTATATTAATTCCCTGTTTTATAAATTGGAAAGTTAACTGCCTTACTCTGTTGCTTTCCTGTGGTTGACAAAGTATGGCTCAAATGGAAGCATTCAGATAGTGTCGCATGTGGTATTTGGATTATTATCTCCTGCCCTTTCTAGACTCGGTTTGATATCAAGTTGTTTTAAAGCTGGGTGAGCACATGTGGAGCTCTCTTTGGAGCTTATGTTGTTTGATAAAAAGACTGTTCCATACAATTGTTCATAGAGGATCTTATTTGAAGAATCTGTAGATAACAAAAAGAGCTATTTCATAGAAAAGATAACCCTCATGACTGAAAAAAAATTCTATTAAATGAAAAATGCTCCATTCTAACAGTTTTATGTTTGCTGCTTCTTGCTAAACTAAAGGGATCATTGGGGAAATATTATAGTTACCAATGTAGGAAGCAAAACTGCAGTAAGTAGCAGCTTAGAAAAGTGATTGACGTATTCAGTACCATGAATGAGAGAGCGAAGTCACAACGGCATGATGAACTGGTCATAATCTGTATAATTTCATTGCTGCTTTGGTAAACAAACCAGTTTTTCCAGATAATGAAACTGTTAATTTCACTGGGTTTTGAGGGAATAAAAAATTATTTTACTTATATCTGCAAAACGCAAAATGTCATTACATGGTCTGATAATTTCTGTTCCAAGTTCCATATTTTTGTATTTGTGTACTCACCTGCCAGAATGCTCTTGTTTGCTTGTAATCTGTAACATTATGTTATGTTAAAGTTACTCCCTTAGCATCCTGTTAACACCTGACACTTTACTCTTAAGATGTCTGTAACAGGGGAGGTGTGGAAGAATGATGTTCAGGGTCAAATCCAAAGAGCACTCCTTCAATGAATGTTGGAATTGGTCCCTGTTGTAATTCCACATTTCCAATCACTGAATATAATATTTGGCAGCAATGAGTGCTCAGTGATCAGAAGGGGATGCAGACCACACCTGAAGGGGAATCGTGTGGTCCGAGTTAGAAGTAATGTCGTTGTCAAAATGTTTATCTTTCATGTGTCTGTGCTATCAAAACCACAGAAAAAAATCTTCAGAAAGACTGAGACCTACCACAGATAATGAATGCAAAAGGTGATCAAAGTTTCTCTTGAATCACCTAGCTTTTTAGTCACCTTCGGAATAGAAAAGTT
Source organism: Psophia crepitans (assembly GCA_013399095.1). Lineage (NCBI taxonomy): Eukaryota > Metazoa > Chordata > Aves > Gruiformes > Psophiidae > Psophia > Psophia crepitans. The sequence goes on along the minus strand of VWZZ01006915.1, from coordinate 1,096,148 downwards.
CTCGTTTGGTAAGAGAACTATTAACATGTTCCCTCTGTCCTTTATCTTACTCCGTCTCTTAGTGCATTTCTTTGACAGAATTTATTCCTTCTCCATGCTATTACCTATCTGTTTCTCCAGAGTCCTCATTTACCTTGTGTGTGTACACTCATGTTCAAATTAGTAGTAATATCACTATTCATTAGGAATGTAACTATTTATTTCTATGACTGCTGAATTAGACCACATTATTATAAGTACAGCAAACAGAAAAACATTTTCATTATACAAAAGTAAATAAAATGAGTTTAAGAAATACATGACTGATATTCATCCTACTTCTGAAATTTTTAAGATTGAATATGCTCACAAGACTCTCAAGGTGCATGTAGGTATGTGCCAGCTGGTTTATACTGACACTTAAAGGCATACTTCATTAAATTGGCATGTAATTTGTGAGGATACCTAGGCTATGCTCAGAATTCAGATCAGACTTTTGGGCAGGACATAAAAGTATTTGCTGTCACAGCAAATGACTTTAATAAAACAGAATTAATTTAAAAATGAAAATGTTTTTGCATTCTCTGCATTATGACATGGAGGCATACAGTCAGATCCGTACATTTTCATGCTAAAGGATGCTGATTCATTTGTAGTTTTCACCTTTCTCTTCTCAGTTAATGAGATGCATATATGGTCGACAAAACTGTCTGTTTCCCTTGTGTCAACATGTGCAAAATGGTATTTTTAAGAAATGGATTTGTGTCCTTTGAAAAGTGAATGGATCATATTTTGCTTGGTTTGCTGCTTTCTAAAAAAACCCACAAACTATCAAACCCTGCTGTATTCTATGTATCACAAAAAACCCCAATTCTCTACTTGTCAGTTCACTTTTCATCAAAAATATGTTATAACTTTAGCCCTTCTTAAATTAAATAAAATTCTTTGGCAGGAGGCAGAACTGGGTCAGGCATCCAGAACATAGTGTATGTTTTATAAACCTTTGGGCAATTTTTGGATGCATATCTTCAACATTTTTTTACCCTATTATATAGATAGAGTGAGGACATTTGTCATATCTGGCAATGTTAACCCCATATAATATTTTTTTTTTTGTTTCTTTTGGTAGTTCATATTCTTGATAAAATAGACAACAGCCAAATCATTTTGTTAACTGGTATAGTTTACAAAGCAAGCAGCAAATCAAAGAAGCAGTTCTTAAATAAAAGCATTTGAGAAAATCCTTCATACATGATATACTTATTTTAATATTTGTATAGATAGTATCAAATATGGTATAACTGAAAAAATACTAGCTGAATCATTCAACTTGTTCTGTCAATGCAAGCTAATATTCTACATTATATAACTAAGGATAATTTAATTTTAGTTTAACTTTAACAGATGGGGTGAAACTACTAATCAGCCTATTAACTGACAAGCAAAAAATACATTAGGAAATACAGATTACTGTAATGAAGTCTTAAGATTTGAGATTTCTTACTCTTAATATTTCTTATTGAGCTTACCTCTTCAGAGCCAGAGCCAAAAATCAGCAGGTCAAAAGGTATTGCAGCAACCATGTCAATTAGGAACCAGCCTTTGAAGTAGTGAATTGCTATTTTTGCTGGATCACTTACCACTTCTTCATTTTGGTTTACATATGTTGTTCTGAAGTTAATTAGAATGTCAATGATAAACATAATATCCACAATTAAGTCTACAACATTCAGTGGGCTGCAAGAATATCCACACTCTCTCCTCTTCCGTTCCTCACTATCATTCAGAAGGAAGGCAGCAGAGTAAGGGGTGAATATGGCAGTGTATATTACCAGCAACAAAATGAGCCAGTCCCAGACAGCTTTGAAAGGACTATAGTGCAATATAGTAAACTTGTTGATGCGAGGTGTCTGGAGTTTATATTCTGGTAGAACATCAGCCCCTAAGGACAGAACCTGGAATAAGAAAGATACCATGTCAATAGTCAGGCAGTGTATCTATTCTTACTTTAAACTTAGCAATTACAGGACAAACTTAAAAAGTACTTTATCATAGTTTTGAGGATTAAGCTTCAATTACTTGGTGATTTGGCAACTAAACTTCTGTGAAATTCTTGATCTCTGTCAGGTCAAATAAATTCATTGACAGTTTTACACAATAGGTGAATTCTTGTTCCCTGTAGTTGTTCCCACTTCCATTAAGTGGCATATCTGGTCCATAAAATCTGCATAATTAAACATGTCATCAAATTCATTTATTCACCACGTGGTAACCTTGCCAGCAAGCTCCTGGCCAGTGAATGACTTTCCTGTAGTTTTTCTCCCAAAGCATATTATCATGGGCTTAAATTCACTACAAAGAAGTCTACACTCATTAGAAAATGTTTAGACAACCAGAAATAAAAAAGTTAGAGAAATATCTACGAGTGTCCTTCACAACTATCTCCACTTTGAATTTTGTGGTGTGGAAAACTTTCACACACGGACTAATTTCACTGAGGCTATAGTTCTAGCACAGCTGTAGGTGTGACAAAGAAGGGTACCACAGGAGCATTGCCTTTTGCTTCACTTCTACTTTTGCCAATGCCCAAAGCGTATTATCATTCCTTTACAAGTGTGGATTTTTTATCTGTTGGTATTATCTAAGTAGTATTTAAATTTTATTTGGAAGGGATTGTGTTTTTCTGCTCTGCTTGATCTGCTGGCTCTAGAAGCTGAAATGTTTTCTTTGTTGCAAAGAACAAGAACAGTGTGGGCACCAGATAAAACAAATTTCCTTCGGCTGCTCCTCCAGTCTGATTGAACTCTGACATGAGGGAACAAAACCTTTAAGGATAAAATGGTAAACTACGTTTTCGTCTCTATTCAACGCTTGGCATAGTTACAGAGACTGCCAGCAATGATGTTAATTATTGCCTTATGTGCTGCAAGTGCTCTCCAAATCCTATGGGACTCAGATCACCACTGTATTTTACACAGACCAATGAACAAACATCAGATGGTGACAACCTTCAGTTTCTACCTATTTGGGCAGCTGATATACTCAAGAAATCTTATACCCATTTTCCACCAGTTACTTCTACTTATTCCTTATCCCCCTGCTAATTAAAAACAATTCTGTTTAGAAAATCAGACCTTTCAAAAGTAATTAAAATGAGCAATTATACTGAAATGAAATGATGTCTGCAAGGAGAAATACCTTGCCAACAACATTGTCCGCTTTTATTTGCTTTTTGTTTAGCAGAACTAGTTTGGGATTTGAGATTTCAGCTTGTTCAAGACTGAGGAATTTCATGCTCCTCAAAGATAATCTTATAAGATTATAAGGGTCAGCACACTCCTTTCTGTTTAACTTTCCAACAGCAAGTGTTGTATAAACCTTAGATGCTATCCTTAGTAATCTATGTGGCATTTCTTATTCAGTGAAGTTCTACTCTGAAAATGTTGTGAGAATACCAGGGTTAATAACCACTTTTCTCCTTTGAACTATGAAGAAAGAAACGATTAAGCCATCCAAAAGATTATATAGTACCTTCAAGCAGTCATTAAGCACCATGCTGAGGTGATGGTAGAGGCTCTTCATCTATTTTTTATATTGTAACTAGGACTTACATTTAACTAATGGTGCTAGCTATTTTTTATGCATTAAACACGCTAGCTGACAGCAAGCTGAAGCATAGGCATTGCTTAGTCTCTTAAGCAGTCTTAATACTTTCAGATCCCCACCTGGTGTGTTGACAAGAATGTTTTTGTAGTAGAGAGCAGTGTGAGTATACATGGCAAGGGAGCTGCTATTTATATACTTTACATCAGTGTTCTCCTGCTGGATTTTCAGACAATGAAGGAAATGCATTACACAAGAAGAACAATAAAACCTACTTCAGGTTTCTTGCAGTTGCTTGAAAATTCCAGCCAGTGTGCTTCACTTCCGAGCAACACATAATGTGAAATCTGGCTCCTATTCTCATTGTAGTTGTATTTATTCCTAGACTGGTTTTGACTGAGTTAGGTGAAACTGAAGAGTACAAACCCCAAAACTCCAACAGGGCAAAATGGCAAAAGAACTATAAAAAGTGAGCATAGCAGAAATGGTTCCAACTTTTTCATGCTAGTTTCTTAGACACACACAACAGGAGAGGCTGACTGATGGCTGTATCATATTCATAATGTGATAAAGAACATTAAATTTCTACATTACTTACTCCCATGCAATGAGAAGTGAAAACAAATGTTATGTAATTATTTTTGTTTGTGGGATCAAGAGAAAGAAGATGGGAGTTTGTTTCTCAAATAAAAAAAATCACAGTTGCATGTACATAAAAAAGAGAAAAAAATATTATTTGGTTTCATGTTGGTAGTTTCAATAGACATCGATTGAATATGAGGTGAATTTATCCTTTTGCTGTTGTGTGACATCCTTGGAAGGTTTGAGTACTGGTGTTGGGCAATCTTGGGCATCTTAGCTAGATGGAAGGCTTCAGTGTACTTAGTAATCTACTCAAAAGATCTTTACTATTTTTGCTTGCTTAGAACAGGTGTTGACAAATTCACTGTTCGTGAAAAGACATCGTATTAACTTATCTCTTCTGGACAGTGAAACTCTCCTTATAGTTTGGATTGTAAAACAGGTGCTTAGGCAATGAAATGTTTTTAAGACTAAGGAGCAGCACTGGGACAAGACTAAAGTATTGCAGTGTTAAAAAGTCTCTGAACCTTGGGATATGACATGATGAGAAAGCCAAGCTTCCTCACATCTTACTAAAGAGAATACTATAACCCTACGTAGCAAAAGTCATACAGGCTGAAATGAGTTTTCTCTTAAAAAAAGTTTACAGGTATTCAACCTTGGCTGAGTTTCTTAGTGATCTTAAGCAAGCTGACATTTAACCTTTCCGACTTCTGTCAAGTGAAGAGAATAATATTTACCTACTAAACTGAAAGCATCTTGCAAAGCATAATGAGTGGAAAGCATTCACAGAAACTCTTATACAACAGCCATGTATTAGCATCAGTCTTACTCCTCTAAGTTTATCTGATTATTTTTATTTTTAAGATCAATTCACACAAATATTTGTTCTCTTCTTTTAATTTTGAATTTATATCTTAATGGAGACACTTTTAATTTTACTTTTATCTTCTGTGTGAAAACACTTTATTTTTGTCATCTGTTATGCAAACCATACAGTTTCAAGAGACTCTGAGAGACCCATATTGCTGTGTATCACATGTATATTCATAAGTTTTGTTCTGAGGCTTTTTCAATCTAAATTTATTAAAGAATGCAAATACATACAGTAAAACCCAAAGAACTTGAAACAAAGTAAAGAAGCATAATAGTGTATTAATAAATCATAACAGAAATAATAAATGATAAGCCATCTGTTATGAAAAACACCATGAATTGTTAGGGAAATACTTCTGTCAGCCCACTGCATGGATTGACCGTATAGTTTCCTAGCCATTCTAGCACTGCATGAGCGGAAGTGTGGGGTGGGCATATTGTATGCTGGACCATGGCTCTTCAAGCAACTAAGCGCATGAATACGGGCAACAACCAGAAAGCATGCCTCATGCCTTCAAGAAGCACTGAACTCATTCTGTGAGCACATTGTAATTACATGGAGCATATCCTATAACCAACTGATTCAGAAAGCATTGGACCTTTTGCACTTTTGCTAAGAATTCACAATATTTTTGTGCTATTTCCAAACAGACAGCAGATTAATGTATACTCACACAAGCAATATGTAGCATAGTCACAATATAGGTAAGACCTTTCATCACAGACAGATGATGCAGACTACAGCACATCCAGAAGATTTGAACAAAGAGCAAAGTTTACAGGTGACAAAATAGAATCATGGAATAGAATCACAGAATCATTAAGATTGGAAGAGACCTCCAGGATCACCTAGTCCAACTGTCTCCCCATCACCTATTACCCACTAAACCATGTCCCTAAGTACCACATCCAACCTTTCTTTAAACACCACCAGGGATGGTGACCCCACCACGTCTCTGGGCAACCCATTCCAATGCCCGACCACTCTTTCCAAGAAGAAATTTCTCCTGATTTCCAACCTGAACCTCCCCTGGCAGGAGATTGCCGCAGCAGCTTGTGGCCATTCCCTCTTGTCCTATCAAGGATATCAAATAGATATCTATCAAATAGATATATGGAGTAGGGGAAAACCCAACAGTTGTAAAGTAGATGGATACGGAGTATATCTATGCAAAAGATAGATGTGGATGTTTGATGGGTGCAAAGTTTAATAAATTATCTTTTCAGAAAAAAACTTTACCATGCCTGACAAAGTGTGTCTCATATGGACTGTATATTTAAATGATATAGTTACATTCAGTACTAAATACTGTTTTGTCACCAATGAATTAAAGTAAAGCTTGTACTAAGATTAGCTCTTGCGTAACACCTTTCATGCTAAAAAAACTTCACAAATATTTAATAAATCTCAAACTACACATATAGTCCCAAATTACTTGGGGACTTTAAAATACACATTTATCTCACTCATAAAACATCTTGCTAAAAACAATGAAGATACTACCAGTCCACTCAACATGACAATTATTTATTTCTAGGAAATACTGTATGACATGAAAAAATATTATTTTGCCAATATCTTGCTGGGCTCAGCCCAACGCTAGGCACACAGCCCTGACAGGTGAATGGATGATTACTTCTGCATCTTTAAGTCTGGAAGTTGTAGCAAATCTAGCAACATGTCAGCTTCTTGTATGCTGAGAGACTTGAATATCTTTATTATGAGTAAGGATTGAAGAAACTTTGAAATTTATTATTCTATAAAGTGTATTCAGCAGCCGAGTCACAAAATTTACATGAAAATGTAAACAAGATGATAATGGAACCAGGATACTTCTAATATAGATGTTATTGTAGTAAAAAATAAGGGACGGGATTTGGAAGAACTTTTGACCTTTCATATGTAATCCAAATACATTTCAAAGTTGCATCAGAAAGCCAAAATTGTCCATATTCATTATCTGACTGTACCAGTGGAAGTGACTACATTAATGAAATGTAAAGCATGTTCTGTTTTCTCAAAGAACACAGGCAAGAAGTGACATGAGAACATTCATTTGTATAGGAGATTTCCATAGATTATTAGGCCAGGTTAATCTCAATGACCTCTGAGTAATTCCACACAAAATGAAAAGCTATTGGGTTACTCTTTTTTTTCCAGCAGCATTTTCAAATCTGTACAAGTTTATTGTTGCTCAGTAGGAAATCAAGGAAGGTACTAATCACCTAAGTTCAAGTAAAGCTAAGTTACTATTCCTGTTTGGTCTCTGATGCAGCTCATGATGCATAATGAACACTGCCAATATTATCCCAATCCCCTTAGAACTTGAGTACAATCTCTTCCTTTTAACAGGTAGTTTTGAACTCATTTTCAGATCTTTCTTAACAAGTACAGTAATAGTATTGAACAGGAAAAACTGGGAAAACAAAAGAAACAAGAAACGTGAAACAGACACAGAAGCTAAAGTCATATTGCTGTAATAATTAAGACTTTTTAGCATGACCATAGACCTGAAGTCTGAATGATAATACAGTTCAAAAACGAAGCAGTATTACTTCAGCTTTAAAAGAGTATACGATTTTGCATTGGAGATTTTATCGCATTTGTAGAACTCTCTTATCTTGATATAACCTCTCCTGGCTCTCTTTTCTCCTGTATATTAGTTCTACTGAAGCTACCAAGCTATGACTAGCAAGGACCTCTCTTCCTTTTTTTTTCTCTATTCATACCATTAGTGTGAGACCCCTACAGACTGGACATTATAAAGATATCTCTGAATCTAAAAAGACCTAAAAATAAATATTACACAAATATTATTAAGTAAATGGAAATGAAATCAATATTTGCTCCCTGCAGGTAGGCATTACCTAATTCCCCAGAAGACTATAATGGTTTTTCATATTTCAGTCATCTGGATGATCATCTTCCTTGATGCTAACTTGAACAACTAATAAGATTACACCAGTACAGAAAGATAGCTGAAGTGCTTTTGGTTTACTGTGCTCTCCAAACACAGCATTATATACTGCTTTCACACATCAGCATTAAAAGGCATTTTTACATTTAAAAGATATTTTTACACGTTTTTCAAAGGATAGCTATTAAAGAATATCTTCTCAACCAGGAAATACTAATGGTAGGGAATGTTAATACTTTCCTTCTTATCCCTATTAAATGCTTTAAAATTATGTAGTATGACAATTGGTATATAATGCTGATACTTAACTTTCTCTATCAGACAGTTTGAAGTTTACCCATGAGGTCTTATAATGCAATGTTTTAATGGCCTCCATTTTTTTTAAGTAAAGCTTTTGTTAAAGAAAATCTGCTGCTGTGTGAAAATATGGCTTGTCCTTGCTTGTCCTATATGTTTCCCATTTGGGACTTCAGATACAAGAGGACAGAAACCTTTCTTATTGAAACAATGCGTTCAATATTTCTTTGTTTGCAAGGTCAGAAATAGCACAATAGATTATTTTTTTTTTGGACTATGCCCACATATTCACAAAGTGTAGTTTTACGTAGGCACTGAAACAGCACTTCTGTTATTAATGGCTGAACCTGAAGAACTCACAGCTTATCTGAGCATGTTTTAATCATTTTTGTTGTAGAAGTCAATCTGCCACTAAATAAAGCTTTTTAGAGTTAGTCAGAGACCAACTTTGTGGCATTCTTAACATAACTGAAATGCAAAAACATCAGAAAGATTTTTGGATATTCAGTAAATTAATATTCTGGAGGACCTGTAATTTGGTAGGCAATGAGATAGCATGAAAGAAGATAAAAACTGGGTAAGTTTTACGTGGAATATGGAATCAATTGATGTAATGTTAACTAATTTTTATAATGTCCAAAAAATTTCAGTGAAGATAAATGTTAATGCTGTTTGGTGGTAAAATTTAAGAAAAAGGAAAAGTTTGAGACCTAGATATAACCTCTCATTATAGTGCCATAATAATCACTAATTTGATATTGGAAAATCCAAAAGGAATTGAGACTGACAGTGATTTAAAAAGGCCTTGTCCACCTATGAGTAGAACACTGCTGCTGTGACTGTTCAAGTTACATTGATCCAATTGTTCTATCTCTGCTTTAGGAAGTTTAGTTAGAGTTCCATTTTTGGTGTTTTTGATATGGATTCATTGGTCCAGGTGAATATTTTGCTGCCTGCATGCCTGCTCTGGTGCTCTGTCTTTCTTCTCTGCTCTCAATATTTTCTATTTAGGGCTGTCATTTCATTATACTCATGAATGTTGTGTTTAGATAAACAGTAACATTATTTTACATCATGTCATCTAAAACATATTATGAAACATAAATTTAAGACCTGATCCCATGGCCAAGGCCTGCACCCACACAGTATATGTATCCATCAGTGACATGACTCATCTGCATACAGTCATTGGCTTAATACCTTGAAGTTATAGCAGCTGTACTGAACAATTACTGGACTCTCACTAGTGCTTGCACTGTATAAATATAATGATATCCATGAACATTGAAATCTCCAGAAATGTAATAGTACATCAGAGAAATCAACCAATACTGCAATACAAAGCAAGGAGGCAGGCCTTATTATCAAGTAAATTGACCTTCCATGTGAAAAGAACTACAAAACTATTCTTGGTCTTAAAGATTTACAAAGATTCCTCAAGAAATATTGTTCAGTTAGTCTCCATTTGATAAGGTAGCATCCTTCCTTGGTGATGATGAAAACTTTCAAATCCGACTCAGATTTGAGAGCACTGATGCTTCCTGGGAGTGCTGAGCGCCTTACAGGACTGAGGCCACAAATTGTCACATTTTCAAATAACTAGGTAAATCTATTCAGCTAAAGATATTTAAATACACAGTAACCCAAAGTCTTCAAATTGTCAAGGAAAGATATATATGCTGTGAGGTTAAAGATGAAACAGCCTTCTTCTCATGTTTGTTCAGTAAAATTGTGCAGGTTTCATGGAAATATTATTTCTGTGGATGTTACTGTCAAACAAAATTTTTTCACAAACTTGTACTTGAATACAAGTCACTCTTTCTACCCTATCATTCATTTTCTCATGAAGATAGGTATTAAAAGCGAGGAAGTACTTTTATAGTTCATTTTCCATCTATTATTTTCCATGACAAAATTAAGAAATGGCTTATAGATCTTAAACCTCAGGAGCCTCTTCCTGCCAGTCAGTATGTAATTACTTCCATATTAGTGGGTAATGCATCATCAGAGCAACGCTTAGGAGCATACAGATTTATTGAATGTGCATTACTGAACTATAAATCTTAAATTAGTGATATGTAGCTTATCAAAGAAGGAGATATTAACAACTGACTATTTTTAGTAAATGTTAATGCCAGAATATGTATTAAAAGTGGTGTAACCCTCTTTTTTAAAATTTACTTTGAGGTGTTTTTTTTGGAAGACAGAAAATGCTGCCCTTCAAAATGCTGAAGAGTTTGTGAGTAATTCCTTCCTCTTCTGGCAACACTAAGCTCTTAATAAGCATTTATATGTCTGACAGCAAAACATCAAGGGTCACATTTGTAATAAGGGCTTAAATTATTGCTGTGGTTTTTAGTCACATAAAAGATATTTTCTATCGTTTGTTCATGGCATGACAACAAAACCAAGTAGATTTTGTGCTTGTTGATGTTATCTCATCTTCCTCACAATATTTATGAAAAATGTGTCTTTCATTATTCTCCATTTAGACTGGTTTGCTAGTTTCCAAATATTTTGATGCAGTTAAAGAAGAGCATAAAAGCTGTAAGAAAATCTGAAAGTGCATGAAGTGAAACTTAAGCAGCTACAGCCATAGTTTCATTCTATGATTACAGTACTTACTGACATAACTGTCAGGAGTAAAGGAGAAAAGACCGTTGTACGTACATTCACGTTTAAGTTTAACGTTCAATTTCATGGTAAATATTTTTTTCCATCATCAGCAAAATAAACAAACTTTAGTTTCTAGAAAATTTTCATTTTTGCAATTAGACCCCCTAGTGTCTAAAAAGGTGTGAACTGCAATTGAAACTGCTCTGGTAGCTGGGGAAAAGCTACATTTAGAAATGCCCATCTCCCCTAAGGCCTTCCAGTATTTATGCCTCGTGAGTATATGCCAACCTCGTTCACTTAAAGGAGACATTTAGTCTGACTGTTTTGCCCATGTTATTCGCTTCCCACCACTTGCAGGAAGGTTTAGTGCATTACCCAACCTTCTACCAAATTAGGTCACTAACATTCCAACGAAAAAGCCATTTGGCAAAAGGAGATGGAACAGGTTGTATACACATGTACACACAATGCAATGATACAAGCCACATTTCAGTAGCAAAACCAATCTATAGAAGCATGATCCAGATTTTTAGAGATATGCATTCATTTCATACTGGCCAGACAGAGGAAAAGGGGCGAGTTCTGACTACGGAGAACTGAGCAAACAAACTTACCTTTCCTCAGTCAGTAGTTGCATCCTACATTAGACATTTTTCTCTGATGTAAAAACATATTTTGGTTTGGGAGAATTGTGGTAAGACATAGTAGAACCCTCAGGATGATTCTTCACTAGCTATTCTCGTACTCTAACAAAAACCTTGTGAAAGCACAGCATCAGTGAGCCAAAAATAACTCCTTGAGAAGTTCTACCTTGCCTGTGTTATGCTAAATGAATCTCATATTCAGGAGAAAATAGGACCTTTTATTTCTGGATTTAACCAGGGAGATATGGGAATATTTTGGTACTACAGCTGATCACATATATGATTGCAGGCATCAAAGCTCAATCCAGTGGAAAAAATGCCTAGGATAGAAGCCTGACTGTAAGCTTTAATTTTCTTAATGTTCTTTGGTTTTTAGATATATTGACTAATTTATCACACTGTGTAAACTGCAGAATGGGACATTTACAATTGCACTTTCCCTAGCTTACTTGATATTGTAGGTGTAACAAGAGAGAAAATAGCATAATATATCTAGAAATTACTATCCCATAAAAACCATATTTTTCAAGCTTCATTTTAAAACCTGGAAGGAGGCTGCTGTCCACATGGTATCCTAACAAAATTCATCAAAATAAATTAGTTGGTCTCTAACAAGTTCTACAGGATGACCATGAGCCCGCAGGCACTGATTTCTTCCTCACTTTCAAACCCAGCAACTAACATCATTAGAGACTAACCTGCAGCAGACGGTTATAGTCTTCTACTCTTAAGACCAAAGGAGTCTTAACTTTCCTTTGGTTATAGTCTTTCAGTGTTAACCTACCTACAAATCAGTGAAAACTAAACTTCTCTGAACAGAACAGATTGGTACAGATGTGAGGCCATATCATACAGCAGTTCCTTTGTTGCAAAAGAGAGTAGGTTTCTTCATAATTAATAGAATTCATTTAGAATGTGGAACATTTTCAAAGAAGATGGATACTCAGATTAGAAAAAAATGCAAAGCTGTGAAATGAAGAACTTTCTTCCCATTTAATAAATGTTTCCCATTTATTAGTTGTAGTATTCTGAACAGGCAGGCTGGAGCTGAACTTACCTTCTCATGTCAGATTTCAAGATATTAAATGAAAAGTAATTCCTGAAATTTTCATATTTAAAAAGATGCTGCCTTAATGTGAAACTGGTAATTCTTTGAATAACAAACTTATGCTTGAAAATACACCCAAAGTACCTTGAAGACAATTCCACCATGTGCTACAATGATTTATTCAACTGTCAAAGAAAAACAGACTTATCTAAGATAAATCTAATACAAGGCCACCCTGATATCAGGAAGAAGAAACCCTTTAAGTTCTTTATGTACTATGAATATGAGCTAAATATTAATGCAATTTAGGTACTTTATTTCAGATAGATTTGAATTTTATAGTATATTTCTTCACTCTAGGTGGCCTGAACTAGCCACTTTTAGTAAATATTTTATAGAGATTTTTGTTGTGCTATGCTCTCATTTTATGCTCAGTATTACCTATACAACCCATAAAGCTCATCAAATGCTTTGTCACTACATGTTATCACACTGATTAGCACACTATTTCATAAACATAATATCTGGGATTCAACGACCCTTTGATTTTTGATTCAGACAGCTGGTTCCTATTTTTTCCCTTCCTGTGATTTTTTTTTTGATATTTCCAAATATCAAAGATATCCTTAAAAAAAAAAAAAGCATTATTTCTGAACTGTCCTGGGTACACAGTTCTCTACTGATCCTGTTACTAGTTACAAGCTGAAGGCATTATCCAAGTTCTAACACGTGGCAGATCATAGATGAGAAGAATGACCTCATTTCGCTTATTAATTTTGGGGGCATTCAGCATTCATCAAACAACATATTGTGCTAACTGGGTTTAATGGTCTTTGCTTTTCCTTACTGCTTCTAATACTATGAAAAAAATCCCTAACCAGAAAATATTTTCCTCTGCTGCCAATACAACAAAACCAACCAATCCACATACTTTTCTCCTATCCTCTGCCCAAGCCAAAAGACTACTAGCCTTTCTGCTCTTTCTCCTTTACATGCTTAAGGTTACCTGGTTTCTAATCAGTAGTAGAAGATACCTGCTTTAGAATTGTCACCAGTTATGTCATCACCTTACTAGCTGCAAATTGCAGGAACTTTCCACTCCCACATTTAATTTATTCATCAGTTTCTCTCATAAGCTATTTGTGGGAACTTAACGATTTCCTTGAAAAAGTTAATCTGTCAAAGTACCCACAAGTTTTTCACTTTTTGTATAAGCTAGCATTCTGCTAAAAGGAAAGTCGTTACTTGCAAGAAATGAATATGAAATTGTTAGCTGAACATACTTGCATTTTTTGTCTGATGAAAATGACTCTTAATAGGGGTGAATATGTAATTTCAGGTAAGTGCTAACTATTGCCTGCCCAGCTTATGGCATTTTGTGGCTAGAATCAGCATCGTTGAGGTATCTGGCACTAGAACGAAGTTCCGAATCCAGACTGTTTGAGAGTAACGGCACTCAGGGAGGGAGAGAGGGAGGGAATCCTGAGTCTGAGTCCCTGGTGCCCAGGGTTATTTATGTGGATTTTTTAACAGATGGTCATTTATGTAAGATAAGTAACAGGCAAAATACTCTGGGACTACAACCCAGGACTGCCTCTTTCTAAGTGAGTACCCTATACATTAGCTACACCAGCAATATTCCTTTGTAAAATGCCAGCTCTTTCTGACCCATGAGATCCACAGCTTTAGCCTCCTCCCTCCCTCTTTGAGCACACCAGCTGCTATTGCTGTCTATCACTGGGTGATTTTTCTCCAAGAAAATATATGCTTATGCTGACATAAACATAGAAACTGTTTCCTGAGTTAACATGGTAACCACCTGATTCTAACCTAACATTCAAGTTATGCTGTTTTGAGTAGGAGGCTGGGCTAGATGGCCTCTAGAGGTCTCTTCCACATTACATTTTCTTATGGTTCGAAGGTTACGTAAAAGAGAGTGCGACTCCTTTCATGGCTGTTTTAAGGCAACTCTGACTGCATGTGTGAAAGGTATTATTTCAGGCTGTGCATGCCGAGTGCATCAGAGGACTCTGCCAGTTCTCTGGATCTCAGTGGGGCTTGACATGGGCTAAGCAGGGGCTTGTCTTCTTGCAGTTCATGGTGGGACAGTGGTGGTTGTCAAAACTGTTGGGTTTAACTGAGTAACCTACCAAGTTTAGAAACTCCCAAGGTCAATCCACCATGAAGTGGGAGTTTGAGGGTTTGGAGCTCTAGTCCAGAGAAATAATGTTTGCCTTAGTGCTGCCTGCACCTTGGTTTTGATCAGTTTTACTTGCTTTGTAGGGTGTTAATTCTTACACCCTCAACTTATTCATCAAATTAATTATTTTCAGAACTACAATGCAGTCTGAAAGCCTGTGTCTGCCTATTTCCCCCCACATATTAGCATCAAAAGCAGTATGTTGCTTTGGAAAAAGATCTAGTATTAAAAAACATTATATGCTTCATTCCATGTTAGCATCACTAAGTATTTGGTTGGATGCAGTAGCAACAAAGAGATCACACAAAACTGATCACTTGAAATTGTAATTCATAGAAGATAACTGGGTACTTTTTCCAAACTCAGCAATATCAGGCAACCCTTTTCTCAGAGAAGTAGATCTTGGGGGAAGGACATGGACTAATTAGGGATGCATCCAGGTTACATGCTTCAAAGCAGCTGGGCTTTCCGACTGCTCCATTTCTACCATATGTTGTGAAATCTTCTCAAAACACTGCAGCAGTTCAGATGCCTTACCCTATTCAGTTGTCACAAGGAGAAGAGGCCTTACTGAAAACAATCACTTTCAAGGAATATTTTATCTTTCACAGTTGCTGTGAATCTGTAACTGTATTGGCCATTATGTTACTTGATGCAATAGCAAGTAATTCCCACGAAAATGCTATGTTTTCTTCTGAAATTGATTAAAACAATGGGCTTTGTTTTCTGCTCCCATGCACTTTGCATAGCTACTTGCTCTGGGGTTAAAGAGCCTACTCTCCAGTTTTGGTGACATCTTTGCACAGGTATAAATGATTACCCTGAGACTGGAGTATTTTTATTGGTTTTGCCATCACCATGATTGTCTCTTGTTTTTTTCTTTTCACACACAAGTGTGTCAGAGCTTCTAAATGATAATGAAATTACACACATTTATACTATTTCTGTAATTACATCTATAATAATTATGAAGCCTAATTATATAATGACAACAAAAGATGAAATTTTATTGCATGAGGGTACTAAGTGTGATTGTAAACAAAGGGAATAATTCCTGTATAAGATGTATCAATTGATCGTTGAGAACAGGAAGAGTAAATAATAGAAAAACAAAGATTCTCGTTTCAGCACAAACGAGTATTTTAAACTTTCTATACGGTAACTAGGGAATGTTGGCTCTGCTTAACCCCCAGTTTCATTATTATATGTATGTCTTGCTGTGTAATTGGAAGACACATCAAAATTTTCCCCCTTAATTCAGAATTTTCTGCTTTATGTCAGCTTTCATTCCAAAACGAACAGTCTTGAAATGTTGTTTGTGTGTGAGTTATTGCATGATGTTGTAAACAGCGCAGTGTGTCAGCTGAATCAGGCAGCTGAAAATGTATAGCTCAATAATTTGGTTTATTTTTAGGTCTTATATTGCCCCTCTCTGTCCTAGATGCTGCTAGTGTTTTAGCCTGAAAACCTGAAGGTCAGTTTGAAGTCATGATCATATAATAGTTCTTTTTATATCAACAGCTGAGACTGGCCTCGGAGGATATTGTTACTTATTTCTTAATCTTTTGGGGCTGACAGAATGGAGTCTGGCCAGATTACAGAAACACGCAGTGAAACTACAAGGTCTATCACTTCATATGTGACCCCCCTTCACCGAGAGCTCCACTTTCAGAAGAGCTGTGGGTGTTCAGCATGTCTGCAAATCAGATTATAGTCTTCCAGTCAACTGTGTAGCCCGTCAAGGTATATATTTATCAACTGATCAGCTATATAACCAATTTGGGTGTATATATATATTACCTACAGGTGGGTGGATGATCAAACTGTTTTAAAAAGTATTATTTACAAATAGTTTAAAGATCATAGAGTTTTACCTTCTGTAAAGCAGTTATTGAGACAAATCATAAACAAGAGATACTTACTGGGTATTTCAACCACATGATATACCTCAACAGACTGATGACTTTCAAGGGGATCAATAATCTCTGAACATAAATGGTCAGCCGCCACAAAACAGTTTTTCGTACACAACACAATATACAAATCAGTAATTATGTTTATTAATTGGGCCAGCCATTGTTTGTTGCTGATGTTAGTTTT
Organism: Psophia crepitans; assembly: GCA_013399095.1. NCBI lineage: Eukaryota > Metazoa > Chordata > Aves > Gruiformes > Psophiidae > Psophia > Psophia crepitans. The sequence goes on along the minus strand of VWZZ01006915.1, from coordinate 1,079,285 downwards.
TGGGTATTCAGGAATTCTCTCCTTTGTTTGAAAATAAGCATAGATACTGACTATTTTAATCTTGATGCTGCTCTATCTGTTCACAGCAGAATTCACAGCTTTGGAGCCATATGTTAATGGGAACTGGATATGTAAAAAGATTTAAAATAAATCAGTATTATAACTGAAGATAAAATCACTTATGGTTGTGTCTCTACACACTAATTTTAAGGCCAGAAGTCCCCTTTAGAAATTCATTAAAAATGTTAAAGGAGAGACATCAAATTTTTGCCCCACTGCTTTCTTTCATAAAAGTCTACTTTTTGTGCCTCTGGGAAGGCTTGTCTCTTTCGAACAATCAGTGTTAGGACCCCAGCTGAACCTGTCAGTGCAAAAGAGAGCAGAAATTGGATTGTCCTCCTAAACAAATTAAAGAAATGAATTATGAAAAATTAAGTTGAGACTCTTCTAGAAGACAGTTTAGCTTAGCACCTCTGGAAATTATAATATGAAACATTAAAAAAAAAACTTTCAGAAAAGTGGAATGGAAATGTAAATTTATTTTTAGTGACAAATATCTACACTGGGATATGATGTTGCCAATTTTTTTAATAAGGGCTATCTGGCAGCTACTACTGGGCTATTCCTCTCAGTAAAAACCACTGCAATTTTGTGCAGAAACAGGCATCCAGAAGATGTTATTTCTACTCTGCATTATACAAGAAGCTTCGGTCAGTGAAGACCCAGGAGACTGGGGTATCTACTAATTCAGGACTATCGCATGGGGAATGCTTCACTGCAGGCTATGTCTTAAGGCAATATTAATCCCTACATAGTGTCCTGAACATTACTGTTAAGTAGTAAGGGAATATTTTAAGGGTCTTTGCAGTAGCATTTATAACCTGTATCTTTTTGAAGAGATTCTTTCACTTGTATTATGTAAAAGGTAAGATGCTGTGAGGATTTTATTTATTTATCAACCACTGTCCCACAACCTCTTCTGTTCTTTCTGAAATTGACAGTGGGATCTAGTGCACCCTCAGCAAGTTTGCCGACGACACCGAGCTGTGTGGTGCAGTTGGCACGCTGGAGGGAAGGGAAGCCATCCAGAGGGACCCTGACAGGCTGGAGGGGTGGGCCCGTGTGAGCTGCATGAAGTTCAACAAGGCCAAGTGCAAGGTCCTACACATGGGTCGGCACAATCCCAAGTGCAGCTACAAGCTGGGCTGAGAGTGGATGGAGAGCAGCCCTGAGGAGAAGGACTTGGGGGTGCTGGTTGATGAAAAGCTCAACATGAGCCCGTAGTGTACGCTGGCAGCCCAGAAAGCCAACCGTGTCCTGGGCTGCATCAGAAACAGTGTGGCCAGCAGGTCCAGGAAGGTGATTCTTCCCTTCTACTCTGCTCTTGAGAGACCTCACCTGGAGTACTGTGTCCAGCTCTGGGGTCTCCAATACAAGAAAGATATGGAAGTGCTTAAGGGAGTCCAGAGGAGGGCCATGAAGACGATCAGGGGGCTGGAGCACCTTTCCTGCAAGGACAGGCTGAGAGAGTTGGGCTTGTTCAGCCTGGAGAAGAGAAGGCTCCAGGGAGACCTTGGAGCCTTCCTGTACCTAAAGGAGACCTACAGGAAAGCTGGAGAAGGACTGTTTACAAGGACAAGGAGTGATAGGACAATGGCTTTAAAGTAAAAGAGGAGAGATTTAGATTAGATATTAGGAAGAAATTCTTCCCTGTGAGTGTGGTGAGACACTGGAACAGGATTCCCAGAGAAGCTGTGGAGGCTCCCTCCCTGGAAGTGTTCAAGGCCAGGTTGAATGGGGCTTTGGGCAACCTGGTCTAGTGGAGGGTGTCCCTGCCCATGGCAGGGGAGTTGGAACTAGATTATCTTTGAGGTCCCTTCCAACTCAAACCATTTTATGATTCTATGATTATCCCATCTGCTCCTAATTTATTCCACTAAAATCTTACTGCTAAAGCATCCCACTTCTCTTTAAATGTTTTCTGCAAGTGTTTTACTTCCTCTAAATAGAATGGCCATGACTCATTTGTTTCACTCATTACTCTTCCTCTATCTTGTAAAGGTAGCAATGTGCGACACTCTCCTTTTTCACTGTCTTCACTACCTGAATTACTTCTCCAGCTTGTGGATAGGATAGAAGTTATATAGCTGTTATCTTTGCAAAGAAGAACTTGTCCTTGTATCCTGTGATGCTGATACACGGTTTGATATTATTGATATATGAGAGAGAATCCAGAGTGCAGTCATCCAACTGTGGGGCTCACTGATACCTTAGGGTGGTGCACACTAGAGTCCAAGTCTATATTTTGAGCTGCACAGTGAGAGGAGACACAGTAGTGGAAAAATCAGGTTATAGCAGAGGGAAGGGAAGGGAAGGGAAGGGAAG